>JACM01046660.1:0-18672 GCA_000787095.1 Periophthalmodon schlosseri | reverse complement strand
ATAAACTTGCCTTGCCTTGCCTAGTATTTGTCGATAGTATTTGTCGATAGTATTTGTCAGTAATATTCGTCAGCAGTATTTGTCAGTAGTATTTGCCAGTAGTATTTGTCAGTAGTATTTGTCGGTAGTATTTGTCAGTAATATTCGTCAGGAGTATTTGTCAGTAGTATTTGTCAGTAATATTCGTCAGGAGTATTTGTCAGTAGTATTTGTCAGTAATATTCGTCAGGAGTATTTGTCAGTAGTATTTGTCAGTAGAAGTATTTGGTGACTTACTAAACTCGGTGGCGATGATGCTGATGTTGTGCCAGGCGTTCTCCTCGCGGTCCAGTTCTCTCAAGGTGAAGATGGAGCCATTTCCTGCATAGACGTTAAACACTCGGTCCATGTCCGTGCGTCGGTCGATCGAATACCTGAGAAACACAAAGACCACTTTAGACATGATTTAAACACAAGATGTAAGCAGACACATTATGATGTTTTTCAGGATTACCATGTAAGGCTATCCCCTTTAATAATATAATCTAATGCTTTTGTCGGATGTCTATTTCTAATCAATGATGCCTGAGTTTGTACATTTAAATGGCAAATATTGATGTAAAACGACTTAATAAAAGGATTGGGTCCACCATGATCACTATAAACATCATCACAGCAAAGTGCCACGTGAGAGTGCCTTGCCAAGTACACAACAACAGTTTAGTCAAATTCAACTTTCTTCTTAAATTGCCACCGCTTAAAAGTGCACTGCCACCTGTTTCCATGGAGATGTGGAGATCAGGAATATTCCGCAAGAGGCCATTATATCTATAAATGGTACCACCATAGATTGTATATATAAACGCACATAGCTATCGCACTAGCTGCCGCGTTCCAAATAGGAAGTGATCATGGGCGCACTTCTGGCTCCATCAACTCTGGCTCCAGTTCACTTTACATTGAAAAACTGTGGCCCCTCTCTTTGTAACTGCTGCTGTCAAACTTGCCTTGTTTGGTCTTAAAATGTTTGTATTAACCCGCTCTACGTGATCCTGGGATTTTTATTTTGCCATTGTGTCCGTAAATCAAGATATGAACATTAATATCAGACAAATCCGGCGACAGAAACAGGTTTGATTGACAGAGTTGCTAAGCATATGTTTTGAGATATTTCTGAGCAATAAAAACATCTGAAATAGAATAAATGTAAGTAGATAATAGATAGATAAGATAAGATCGATAAGTTGAATGTCATACTCTGGGGCAAAACATAACATCTCCATGGAGACAAAAACGACAGATCACCAGAAAAGTTACATAATGTGACTTTAAGTTTGTAAACATCTAACATTCTGCATTGTGCTCTTTTGGAGTCATTTGGAGGAGTTCAGGTGTGGAGTGAGTAAAATGGCTCATTGTCCCTCCCTGCGCTCCAGGGGGCGCTCTAATGGCGAGGAGCTTTCACAACAATCATCACAAACTCCCACTGAACTGTGAGCTAACGGCTAATTTAAGCTAACGGCTAATCTAAGCGTCACATTTGAAAGAGGAGCGTTTTAGCCTGAGGTGGAGTGACTGAGGAGCTAATGATCCAGAGACACTGCAGAGGTTCAACAATAACAGCTAAAAATAAAACTCACAACCACAGGTGAAGTAAAGAAGATGCATTTTCAGGTGGAAGTATCTGGCAACGCTTCATTCACTTACTGCTCTTTTAATAGACTTAAATAATAGACTACGACAGGTTTTCATGATTCTTCTAATGATAATAAAATGTGTTGTAAATATAAATTATAGTTTTACTACAACCAAGAAGCAATTTGTGAAGAAAAGTAGAAAAATATGTTGAAAATCACAGGAAATAGAGAGTTGTATTTTAGAGAGTTCCATATTGATGACATCACACTGGGAGGATTCTGTTTTTCTCTGATACTTTAAATATGATTTCAACAAAATAAAGGTGTTTCCTTATGTACTACACGGTTGCTAGCTAACAGTTATGATCTCCAGTCAGAAAGTAAAAAATGAAACCTAAAAAATGGCCAAACTTGGAAAAGGAATTGTACGTTGTTTTTTTTTTTGTTTTTTTGTTTTTTTTTGTAAAATGTGAAATTGAATAATAATAATAATCTCAGAAAAGTGACATTGTGGACAAGGCTTTTTATTGCTTGAAAAATGCTGAAAACATACATTACACCTTAAATAATAAATATTTAATGTAATCTATTTTTTTTATTTTTAAACAAAAACATATTTTAAAACATAGACAAAACAACAAAGAGTTAGCCCATGCTGTATTGACATTGTATTAGCAATAGTAAAAGTCCAACCAATTCTTCTATGTGGATCAAAAGCATATTTTTGGGGTAATGAGGTAGAAGACAGGTTAACCACTCTGCCACAGTAACCACAACAGCGTATTCCTAGCACGTAGCAGTGGTCTCCTGTAGCCTCTCTCCTCTCTATCATCACAGACAGCAGAGGAGTCTCGGCTTCTGTGGGACAAATATAGACACTTGGTTGTGGAGGTATGGACTTAAGGGGGGACAGGGGGAGGACAAGTGGGCAGAGAGTGTCCGATTTTGGGCTTCTCTCTCTCCCCTTAGGCCCTCTGAAGTCTGCTCCTCCATCCATCATCTGGACGTCCCAAGTGCATGAGGCTAGTCAGGTCTGTGAGAGCTACACTGTAAAAATGAGACTTCAATTCATAATATGTATCTTGTCTGGAATAGTTTGGAGACTACTGTGTTCTCTTTTGTCCAGGTTGTGTCATTGGTATTGTCCCTAGTTTCATCCTGGTTTAGTTCCTGGTTTAGTCCTGGTTTAGTCCAGGTTTAGTCCTGGTCTAGTCCTGATTTAGTCCTGATTTAATCCTGGTTTAATTCCTGGTTTAGCCCTGGTTTTGAGCAGATTTTGAGCAGGATTTTGATCAGCATACTGGAGGATAAGTTTACAAAATTTGCATATTTTGAATTTGAAGGGAGAGACACCAGACACCAGGGAGAACATGCAAACTCTGCACAAAATGTCATCAAACATCACTCATGTATTTCTATCAGTATTTATAAGGCCAAAATTAGGTCTGGTGCTGATTTAGTTCTGGTTTATCCCTTGCGTAATCCATGGTTAAGTCACTGGTTTAGTCCTGGTTTAGTCACTGGTTTAGTCCCTGGTTTAGTCCTGGGGTTAAGTCACTGGTTTAGTCCTGGTTTAGTCACTGGTTTAGTCCCTGGTTTAGTCCTGGTTTAGTCCCGGGTTTAGTCCTGGTTTAGTCCTGGTTTAGTCCTGGTTTAGTCCCTGGTTTAATCCTGGTTTAGTCCTGGTTTAGTCCCTGGTATAGTCCTGGTTTAGTCACTGGATTAGTCCTGGTTCAGTCCTTGGTTCAGACCTGGTTTTGGTCCTTCTGTTTTGGTTTTACAGTGGCAGATGGTTGATCTCCAGAGGCAGGAACAGAGGTGATCGATATATGATAAAACAAGATGGCCGACACAGAAGAGGGCGGGGTCAAGGATTTTACTCAAACAATAGGATAACAGAGAGAGAGAGAGAGAAGGAGAAAGACAGAGAGAAGGAGAGATGGGGTAAAGGAGAGAGGGGGGCAGTGAGAGGAGAGCGAAGAGAATGAGGAGAGAGAGGGAGAAGAGAGAGAGAGGTTGGAAGAAAGAGAGGGGGAGGGAGAGAGAGAGGAGGAAAGGAGCAATAAAGGGGATAGAGAAGGAGAGAGGGGGAGAGGAGAGGAAGAAAAAGACTTAAGATTTCCTAATAGAAAAAGAGAAGAAGGAAAATATAGAAGAGATAAAAGGTGAAGGGAGAGACAGAGGAGATGGAGGGGGATGGAGAAAAGGTGAAAAAGAGGGGAAAGAGGGTGAGGCAGAGAGAGGGAGAAAAACAGAGAAGGAAGGAGAGATAAAAGAGATGGAGAGATAGAAAGAGAGGAGAGGGAAAAGATGGAAGAGAGAAAAGGAGAAGGGAGGGAGAGTGAGAGGAAAAGAGAGAGGGGGGTCTGCTGAGGTTCATGTCTAAAAATACTGATGCACTTAGAACAAATGAGAAATGTCACCATCATTTCTATTTTAAACAATGATCAGAGCAAAACATGACAACACAAAACATCCTGTCTGTAGTCCAGCTTTGGGACCTCATAAAGTCCTGGTTTAGTCCTGGTTTAGTCCTGGTTTAGTCCTAGTTTTATCTTGGGTTAGTCCTAGTTTAGTCCTGGTTTAATCTGGGTTTAGTGCAGTCCTGGTTAAATCTTGGTTTAATTAATTAATTTATCATTTTAATTTTAATTAATAATTAATTAATTTAATCCTGGCTTAGTCTTGTTTTCCACTGGTTTAGTCCCAGGATTCACTCCATATTTACACTATAAAAGGTAGACTATATACATAACCTTTTTAGGGTCTGCCATCTATTCTCCATGGAGATATTACTGCTTTGTCTGGAATATTCCACAATGGCATTAAATTACTACCAGTCCACGTTATAGGTCAGCTCTGTGGAGATGTAACCTTGCACAGTAAGAATGCATGTCTTTCACACTATCCTTTTAAGTAGCACAAGAAAAATTCAATTCTGTAACTGGACAAAAGTTTTAGAGTGAAGACGTTTGGTTGCTTGCTCAGTTCTGGTCAGATTACTGCTGGACACTGCCTTATATCTGTCTGAAGGGAGGAGCTCACTACACTGAATCTAACTCACCTGTTTGTTTACAGTTTCTGTTTGTTGGCTAGGTCTAATGAGCTACACTAAGCGTGAACTGTGCCATATTCGAGTCATATTTAGCATAAGCATAAACCCTAATGGGCGCTCTCACATCTATTAGCATACTGGCTATTAGCATACTGGCTATTAACATATTGGTGAGCACTATTGTTTTCCTTGTTTAGATTTAGGTCTGAGGATGGAGTTATAAATAGAAGATGAACCAAACACCATCTTGAGAGCAGCTCAGGACCCCAATCAGTTGTTCATCTCCATCTTGAAGCCACTAACATCATCTTTGAAGACAGTGAGGTACAGGTCTTAGCCAAAAAAAAGAAATGGTTTGAGAGGGGAGTTAAAGAAGCAATTTTATGTTAGGAAAGATAATCCATCTTTGAACAGGAATGGGGGCCTTAAACATCATTTATCTCCTATTTATAACTCCATCCTCAGACCTAAATCAAAACAAGGAAAACAACAGTGCTAACCAGTAGCTAATAGGTGTGAGGCCTCTATCTCTCTCCATGTCATCTCCTCTCTTCTGCCTTCTCTTTCCTGTCTCTTTTTCTCTCTTCCTCTCTCTTTCTCTCAGTCCATCTCTCTCCTGACATCTTCTCTTTTTCCCTCTCTTTGCCTACTGTCTATTGTCTATTGTCCCTCTCTCTCCCTCCCCTCCAACCCATCTGTCTCTCTCTCCACCAATCTCCCCCCCCTCTTTCTGTCCATCCTTCTTTCCCTCTCCTCTTCCCCAACCTTCCGTATTACTCCCACTTTCCCCTCCCTCTCTCTACATCTTTCCCTCCCTTCCTCTCCCTATCTCTCACCCCCTCCTTTTCACCTCCCTTCTCCCCCTCTCGCGCCATCTATCCACCTCTCCACCTCTCCATATTCTCCTCTTTCTTTATCTTCCCCTCCATCTATCTTACTCATTTCTCTCCTCTCCCTTTTGCTTTCTCTCTCCCTATCTCCTCTATCTGTTTCTCTCTCCCTTCCTTTCTCCCCCCTCCCTCCTTTGCTCCTTCCCTCCATCTCTCTCTCTCTCTCTACCCCCCCACTCTCTTCCTCCCCCTCTATCTCTTTTCTCTTCCCATCCCTCTCTCCCTCTCTCCCTCTCTCAACTGCCACTCGTTCCTGTGTCCTGATGTCCCATAAAACAGAATGATCTCACATTTGACACTGCAATAAAACGGTAAAACTTCAACCTTCGTCGTAACTCCTCCTCCTCCCGCTCCACCTCCTCCTCCTTCTCCTCCTCCTCCTCCTCCTCCTCCTCTCTCCCCCCTTCTCCCCCTCCTCCTCCTCCTCCCCTCCTCTCCATTCACTCATTTGAAACCCTCATTTTCTCCTCTCGTCTGAACACGGCCCTGTGCGATGTGAGTTAAACCCTCTCAAACCCAAGGCCGCCGCGTCAACATGTTTAGGAAAAAATAACAACTTTATGGAGATGGATTCAGGGGATTTTTAAGGACGGCATTTTGAGGTCCTAAAAATGCAATAAAGACCAAATGACCCAACACAAGGGTAAAGGAGGTGACACGTCACACTCTACTATCACTATACTATTATTATTATTATTATTGTTATTAATATTGTTATTATTGTTATTATTATTATTATTATTATGCAGTGTTTAGGATAATAAAATATGACATCTTCAGTTAAAGCTACAGTACATGGAGGCAAGCAAGTGAAAAAGTTAAACACTGCACCTTTGAGCTTCTAATGAGTAAAAATGATTATATAAAAAGCATAAAACTTTTTCTTGTATAATGTGTGGATAATTGAATGTAATAGACTGAATCCAAAATGTCACCTTTGCAGAAAACCTTCCAAATATAATGTTCTTTTCACAGGCTATACAACTGAAGATGAAATGCCCACATATTCACAAATGCAATCTAATTTAAAGTCACCAATGGACTCCAAAAAATATATTCAAAAACACATTTTTGAAGAATCCAAAGGTTCCATTTTTTACGTTTACGATTCATTTGGTTTTGAAACGGCCCCACTCTTAACTTATAAGAAAGTACAGCCACATTTGAAGGCCACAGAGGCCTTGGACAAACTGTGTGTGGAAATGTAATATGAAATGTACTGAAGTGAATGGGGCTGAGTGAAAGGACCAAGGACAGGCACACACTTATATTTATTTTTATATTCGTTATTATTGCAGTGAAGTCCAGAAGAAACCAGGTCAACAGATTTACACAGGCCTTAAAACTATACATTAAACATTATGAGGAAACATCTGCTGCTTTAATGTAAGCCATAACATGGCTCATTTCACTGCTGTGGTGTTACATCCTTTTACAGTGTGTTTGGACCACACTGTATTTTCATTTGGTTCAATAATATGAAAAATATATTCTAAATAAAATAGGCTACTTTGTTGAAAATGTAAGAGCTGTGTACTTAACCAGTGTGAAAAATGGGGACAGGTCAAATCACTTTTTGTGATGCTGTCTGTGTGGTCCCTCGTCCTGGAAGGTCCCATAGCAACAGAAAATTCAATTCTGTCAACTGGACAGAATGGATTTTTCCTTTGCTATCTTGTGCTGTTTGGGTAAATATATGGGGATAATGGTAACCTTGAGCAGCAAGATGGATTCTCGCGATATTTGTGAATTCACAAACTCAGGAGGCCAAAAGGTGAAGCGCCCAAACGGACCAAAACAAACATAGCGACGCTGACAGATGTACTTCAGGCTGCAAAAATACTATTATATACTATTGTGCAGAGGGAAGCACTTTGTGTATTTGTGGAAGGAAAGAAGTGTGTGCTTTTCTCTCAACAGGATTTAACTCAAGTTTGATTTGTCGACTTGCTCCGCTGTTGTGAAGCTTCAGCCAATCAGATTGAAGCAGAGAGTGTCATTCCAGGTCATGTGTAGAACTCACTTCTGAGAGCTGCATATAACTGTCTGGTGTGAGCCAGGTTAGAATAATGATCAGGTTTAACTTTTGCAATTGAATATTTCTCGCCTGTATGAGGCTGTATGAAAATACCACAGAGGCTAATGAATACACAATACTGTAAATCAGTACACATTAAAAGCCATGGTCTTGATATTGATATTTGTCTACCTGGTAACCAAACCTATCTCGACCATCTGGGGTTAGGCTGCACCATGGGCCCTTCTGAGCCCCTCACCAACACTCATGCATGGGCATGGTGGGCGAAGTGTCTTGCCCAAGGACACAACAACAGCCCACCTTATACTGTTCCTACCTTACGGGGCTCCTCTTGTCGTCTGGGTCGGCTGCGCTCACAGACCCGATCACCGTGTTTCTGGGTGCGTCCTCTTTGACCTCCAGGATGTAATGACTACGTTCAAACACCGGGGGCTCGTCCACATCCTCCACCACCACCTTCACAGACGCCTCATCAGTGAAGGGTCCTGCTGACATTAACCTGGGACCCACCGGAACATTCTCCACCTGGACACGCAGGCTGTACTGGCGCTTACGCTCAAAGTCCAGAGGCTAGAAAGACAAAAACACAGGGAAATATATACGTTATATATATGTTATATATATATGTGTGTGTGTGTGTGTTATGATGTTATGTTATGATGTTATGTTATGGTGGCTCTCCATAGTCAAATTTTCACTCATATAGTCTAAAAACTAGCTGAGCCAAAAAAAAAAAACCCTGTAAAACAAATGAATCAGGAAGTGCACTTTTGCATGTTAGTTTGCGTTACCGTGACGGCAAAGCTCCGCTCTAGTCTCTGAAAGTTGTGAAATGAGATTTTAAAGTCATTGCTGTGAATAATTAGGATGCTCTCAATGCATAAGGTAAGTGAGCAATGACCACTGCAAACTGTTTAAAATAGTTCTAGTACTATAATAATAACTAGTTCTGTTTTTCACATTTTTAAGATGGTAAAAATCTGGTACAGTGCCTTGCACGATTCCATGGAAACAAAAAGTTAAAGCCATACTTCAAAACATTCTCCATGGAGATAGATACATTTTCTGCCATACTGTGGAAGATTATAGCCAAACAACATTTCCATGGAAAAAAGCAGGAGGAGGCTTTCTTCTAGACCAAAT
This sequence comes from Periophthalmodon schlosseri, assembly GCA_000787095.1. Lineage (NCBI taxonomy): Eukaryota > Metazoa > Chordata > Actinopteri > Gobiiformes > Gobiidae > Periophthalmodon > Periophthalmodon schlosseri. The sequence goes on along the minus strand of JACM01046660.1, from coordinate 9,930 downwards.
AAGAGTCAGGTTTGTGGAGATGCAAGCCCTCTCACAGTAAAGACGTGTGTTATTTATTTATTTTTTTTAATACATTATTTAGTGCAATAAAACATCCAAAATGAGAAAAAAACATACTTTTATTTTAGTCTATTTTGGGCTAAAAATTACATCCTGTGGCTTTAAATTTAAGAATTATTTTGAAATAGGTGTAGTTTGTCAATGTGGCGCTCGCATTAGATTTGTAAGACTTGTCCACATAGCTGCATAGGGTGAGGGTAAAAGTTGCATGAAAAACAATTCGTAAATGTTTTGCAGCTTGTTAAACTGGTTAAAGACGAGGTATTTTACTTCTATGGGGTATTAACTGTAACACATAACATATTTAGATCACCATGTTACCTTTTATTGTTTTGAAAATGCTACTGTATACTTGTCCAAAATGACATATTAACATTTCACTTTCATTTTTTTAACACTGAGTCTCCCCTTCCTTTGCTCTCCGTGCTAAGTGACTCCCCCTTCAGAGCACTATCACAACACAATCAGCTGCATCTCGCTAATGAAACTACTGCACATCACATCAGGTTTGTCAAGTTGCTGTGCACAGTTTTGTATCATGTGTTTGTATATTTATGGAGAATGGCCGTGTTGGAGCGTGGGTGACATAAGGCTTGTGGGCGGAGCATTGGACTTACTGTTAACTGTAAGGAGATCACTAAATTACTCAAACATGCATGGATGACATCTAAAACCTCTTCAGGCATGTTTTTGATGAACAACATTATAAAATGGTAGAAAGCTAAAAAAGTGTATTTTGCATAACCCCCTCTTTAAAGCCTGAATGGAGCCGGAATGTCTTGACAGATATCGAGGTTGACGCTGTCACGTTTTCAATCAGCGTTCCCATGTTCGGCTTTGCTTTTTGCTCATTTTCCATTGGCTTCTTTCACTCGGCAAAATGATGTAGCGATCCATCATTCCGGTGTCTGTGTCCGTGTCCGTGCCGCTGGTCCACTCATTCACTTTGTTTTGGGGTGAAATGAGAAGATCAGCGCTCCAGATTAGCCCAGTGTCCTACGCCAATAAACATGACAGGATCCAACCTGCTGCTGGAGTGGCTTATACAGGGTTTGCTGTTTGCAGGCTTCATATCTCACCTCTATATTTTTTGAAGTGACAGACTTTCATGTTTTTCTAATTCTGACTTGGTTTGGTGGATAGTACATGTGGTCAATGTTTATCATAGTTTTACATCAGTCAAGTGTCAGTTTATGGGAAAAAATGGAAAAGAAAAGTACAAAAATACAGGAAGTAGTGCTGAGTTCTAAAAGAGAATCCCTCTGCCTATTTGTCCCTTGTTTACATTATGGTTGCTAGGTAACAGTTATGGAATTACCTGGAATTACATATGTCATATCTGCTGCCTGTGCAATCAGGAAGTACAATTATAAACTATAGAAACATTTAAAAACTTGAAAAAATCATAAGGCATGATTTTTAGTAAAATTTTAAATATAAATATGTTAACGCTTAGTAAAATGAGTAGTCTAACCTGCCATGTGCACTTTAAAGATGTACTATGTAACTTTTGTCATGATGGGTCCATCACCTGTCTTCATTGATATGTTTTTTTCTTTGCCTGGAATGTTCCACAGTATGGCATTACACTTCCCTATCTTGCTTGTATACCATCACAGGTCATCACAGGTGTTTTAATTACTAAAAAAAAAATGCATTTGTGGCATTATGCAGTTTGGGCATTTAATTAGGTCAGGCCAGTTGGCGGCACTACGGCGCATGCGTTCAGCCCATTTACCACCTTGCTGATGTCTCCACACTCGTGTCCGCTCCGTTGTCAGGTGCTATATACAGCTTACTGCATTTTCAGAGTAATATCTGACTAATGTAAAACCTTGTTTGTAGAAATGTCTTTGTGTGGCTGCGTGCTTCAGTGGAGAGCTGTGATCGGTCTGCTCCTTGCTGTGCGTTCCCACCGTATGTGTTCATTGCCTGGTAGAGTAATATTCATTCATTCACGCTCTCAGAAGTTAACTGGGTACTGGTACTGGTACTGGCTTGCCCACTGCCGTTTTGCCATCTACTGTTGCCTGGGAATATGTCTCGTTGTTTGACGAACAACTGCCTTTGAATATGTGTTGAGCCAACAGAACAAAAATTATTTGTTACTAAAAAAAACTGTTTATTTATACAAACCTAAGCAAAGAAAATAAATACCATAGAACCTTAAGCTGTCTCACCAACGTATCTATGCCCCTTAGAATGGTCGTCTTTACTCTCCAGGTGCAATTCCTGGGGTAGCATTGTTGGATATGTTAGTATTATTCGTTCTTTTTTTTTTTTTGAATGCTAACCACTTCTCTTACACCCTCGCATTGCCACACATTCTTGCTGTGAGTAGGCTCGCCAGTCCTCAGATCTGACCTGTAACTTGTTCTGGTGGTGTCACCTGTTATTTTGCATGAATATAGATACGTTTGTTGTAAAACAAAAATATAAACATATAATACATTTTTGTGTGCACAATAAGTCACCATCATCATTACAAAATGTTTATGAAAAGACATGACTTTCCCTAGTATTCACACCTCTGCCCCCTCTAACCCAGCCACTAACAACCATTCATTTTATTATTATTATCCACCAAACGCTATGCTTTATTCCTATGTTAAAAGAACCACTCGCTAACTGTTTGCTAGCGATGCGGATCTGGCAGCCTTTCATATGTACAGTAGCCGCGCAGTGTGATCCGGATGCGCTGTCATTAAAATGCAACAGACCCCAATTATTTCCATCAGCACAGAGATACCTTCAGTGACCACATTTACAAATATACAACTTCTGAAGGAAAACATAAAAGTCCCACTGTCCAACCTACGCTTAAATACATCACAGCAGGAAGCATCGACACAAATCAGGTACACTAATCACCAAGGAAATGTGTAGAAGAAATACATAGAAACATAAAAGGATATTTACTGGTAAAAAAAGGTCTCAGGGCAATTATAAAAGTCTGTTTGAAGCTATGGTGTTGAACAATGTGGGCTACAAAAGAACTATATGTACTAGGGCTGTCAAAAGTATCGAAAGGTACAGGTATTGATACTAGAAAAGTCCAGACAAAGCAAACATCTCCATGGAGACAAAGAGGTGCATCACTGAATATCTGTATCTAGAATGATGGCAAATGGTCACATTTTTATACGGCACTTTTGCACCTTCAAGTCACTTAAAGATCTTTACATCAAGGAACCACTCACTCATTCACACACACATTCATACACCGGTGTACACAGACACTGGGGATGAGGGGGGTTAAGTGCCTTGCCCACGAGCACAATGACAGCATTCATCTGTGGGAGCTGGAATCGCACCGCCAACCTGTGGGTCAGTGGATGCTGAACACTCTGAACACCAACTGAGCTACTGTCGCCCCATTATAATAAAGGTGCTTAACTAATATTTCAACTGACAACTTTAAACATAATAGGAAGTAAATAAATAATAATGGGTAAATAATAGCCTTAGAGCCTTAGGGGGTGCTCTAAGGATGAAAAACCCAAAGATTACACCATAAATAAAGGTTTTAGGATATGGTTATGATTAGAAAGTGAGTCTTAACATCAACAAACAAGTTTAATATTGTGATATCATTTTAGCTCATGCGACGAGTCTTTTTACAGTGTTTGGCTCATGAACAATAAGAAGCCCAGGCCTGTTCTGAGCTGTTTTACACAGGTCTCAATACGAAACAGTAGAACACGATGTGATGGAGCAGAGCCAAAGCAGAACACTCCCATCCCCAAAGATACTACGCAAGTACAGGGACACGAGACATGTTTTACAGTGAATCTCTGAACCTTTAATGTACAAGGGCTGATACTGTGCTGTGTGTGTGTGGCTTCATTTAAATAACCCCCTGTGGTCTGGCACATCATTATCTGGGTGGATTCCAGGTGATTCCACTAAGCTCTTTCATTTTGTTTGTATTGTTCTAATGCTATGGTTAAAGCTTTAAAGATACACTATGCAACTTTTCTGGTGGTTATTGCTTTGCCTGGAATGTTCTCCAGAATAAACATATCTATATATGGAGACAAGTGACAAAATCAGGCCTAGTTACAGGTCAGATCTGTGGAGAGGTGAGCAGTAAAAACACCTGCAATGGAATAAATGCTATTTGATACATTTAATGCCATACTGTGGGACATTCCAGGTAAGCAAGATTGTCTATATACAGCATTAATAACCAAAATAAATCTAAATTGGAATAATATTTTTGTGCGGAGCTGTTTTGTTAATCACCTTAGATCAACACAGATTTCTGACCTGTCTCCAGCTCAGTTTAAACTACAGAGATTCCGCAATGTTTTGTCGTCACTTGAACGCAGCCTCTTAGTGAACATTTGCCTCTACAAACTGAGCCGCTGTCACAACATTGGACAGATTATAACCTTTCATTCATTATACTGCACATACCCACCCTCCCATTCGTTCTGAGCAGACTACAGCAGTGATCGATGTGTTGACGTCACTGGGGCCGAAATGCCAAGTGTCCATCACAGTGGCTGTAAATGCTGCTGTCAAACGCCCGGGATCCTGCGCTCTTTGTCCTGCTTTCACTGTCCTCACCACACGCCCCTCAACGCCTTGCCATTTGAACCAGAAAGACATGGCATTTCGCCCGTAAAGGACTTCATCTATTACCCCTCTAAATGCACAGGTATTAAAGGAGATATATGGAGACGCTTTGTTCTGGGTTTAAAATGTTGACTCCTAACATACATAACTCATGCTTCGCTGTGCTGTTTTACATCCACCTGTGTTCCTCCTATTCCTCCAGTTAAAATGCTCAAAATGACAATATTTCACCCTATACTTGCTTAAGTGACTGCCTGATGCGCAGAATGAGTTCTTTTCCGTTTCCTCGCAGCTGCCTCTATAAGCTCACACAGAGAATCATATGAGAGCAAGTCGGGTTCGAAAAACCTGCGCTGTCTCAGAGGAAGTGATGCAATGCACGTCCTTAGTCCTGCCCTAAACAGAGTGGGGTTTTTGACGGTCATAGCAGAGTTGGAAGATGGATTCTGGATCGTCAAGAAAGACACCGGCCTCCAGTGCTTCCCAAACACCATCAGAGACTCCACTAAAATCAAGAAAAGAAAGGTTTTAACTAGAGCGACCAAAAGGGCAAAATTAAAGTCCAACCGGCGCCGGAATCGACATGAGTAAACATCAGAGCAGTGTTTGAAAAATGGAGAGAGCTCAGATCTACGCTGGGTGTAAGACGGGACCCACAGCTGGCTTTTCTTCTGATGAGAAGGTAAGATATAGTTACGAAATAAGGAATAATGTGTCCGTCTTATATTTCTCATGTTAATCAAGATGAAGCCAGGCATTTGTGTAGCTACATCTGGTGTTTTGGTTTGTTTTGGCGGATCCACTCACATTATGTATTTCGTTTATTTGCAGAACGTGAATAGCAGCTTGTTGTGAATTGGTCACTTGCTGTGTCTTTGCAGCGTTACCACAGCCAGCCAACCAGGAAACTCTCCCAAAGCACATGTGTGGGTTTTCAGAAGATGTGATGATGTCATACTCTCAGATGTGGGGCTAGAACCATGTTTCTCTATTGATCAATTACAAATATCTAAAAGGTAAATTCACATTGACTCTGATCATTTCTATCAGTGACTATAGCCCAGAACGCACTGTACTACAACTGCATTTGAACCATATTCATTTGATCTGCTCCATCTGTCTTATCTGTATTAAATATGATTGGCCTAAAGAATGTTGTGACGTCATCTGAAACATAGCGAGTCCCATGAGACGACACAAAACACCACTGGTGGAAGGAAATGAAGTAAAAGTAGTAAAGTACAGTACTTCAGTAGAATTGTTAGGTATCTGTACAAAATCTCCATTGACATAATTAATACTGAATAAATTGTGCGGTTCAATTTTCAGTTTCTACAGAATGGATTTTGTCCATGATGGAAGTTCTGCTTTTCAAAAGAACTGCTCCTCAAACTGGTGACAGGGCTTAACACATCTTTAGTTTGAGCCAAATGTAAAGAAATGTAAAGAAATGTAAACAAAGGAAAACTCTCAGGAGACTGTCCCTTTCTACAAGTGACTTGAGCTTTATGTAACAATATGAAATGATTTGAAGATTTATGTTTCTTGCAGATATGATTTAGTTTGGCTCATTTCCTTTGAAAACATCAGATTTTGTGCAGTATTTCAGATTACATTCACTTCAAATTATAAATCAGATTTTACATAGTTTTATATAAATGATTTTTTTGCACAGTCGCTGATCAGTAGAGCTTTAGTCGTTTAGTCGTTTAGTCATTTAGTCGTTTAGTCGTTTAGTCGATTAATCGTTTTATTTAGATGATGAGGATGTGGGACAACAGCAGAAAGGAGGAGTGAGTGAGTGAGCTGAAGATTTAGTATTTTGTGGTATTTATGTGTAAAAAGTCAGATTAAACTCTGATTCTCAAGTTGTTTTATATAAATACATTGTTTCATAGTACTTTTTCTGCATAAATAGTAGTTTTGGCAGGTGTAGTCTTGTGAGTGTAGTTTGGGTCATATACATAGAGATTCATAATAGTTTTGAGAGCTTTTGCCACGCCCCCTTTTAGTCGACTAATCAATGGGCAGAATGTCTTTAGTCAGCAGAGAATGTCTTTAGTGGACTACAGCCCTACAGATCAGATAAACTGGACCAGAACTGAAAGCCTCCTTTAAACGCCTAACGTACCTTCCTGAGGCGCAGCACCCCCTCCTGGTTGCTCTTGTTGGTGGAGATGTCAAACATTCCGGGACCGTCGCTCCCGATGATGCGATATTCCATGTCCGCGTTCTCCCCGATGTCTGCGTCCACCGCCCGCAGAGCACCCACGGGTGCCCCCAGCTCCAATGACTCGGGCACTCGGAACTCGTACAGCGCTGTACCAAGAAAACAGGAGAGAGGGAGTGTGAGACAGAGGTCAAAGGTAAGACATTAAAGCTACAATACGTAACTTTTCTACTGAGCAGTCTGCCATCTGATCTCTATGGAGATGTTATTGCTTTGCTGGGCAAATTCCACAGTCTGGCATTAAAGTTATCAGCATTTAGTCAGTAACAGGTGTTGATATTGCTAGAAAGAAATCTTTTGAAAAACATTACGCTGAGCGGATTCGCCTCTTCACAGATCAGACCTGTAACTTGGCCTGATGGTGTCACCTGCTGCCACTTTGGTAACCTTTGGATTAGACTAATAAAACAGAAGACAACACCTTTATTGTGTTGAATGAAGGTTTAAAGTGTCAGGAAAAATGTCTTCCTTGTACGTAAACATTCTCTGTTGGAGTGTTCTGTGCTGATGACAGAGGCAGAGGTTCTGTTTTATAACTCTGTGCTACTTCCTGTATTTTTGTACTTTTCTTTCTCAACTGATGTAAACCTCTAATAAATATTTACACAGGGACTATCACCAAACCAAGTCAGAATGAGAAAAACATGAAACGCTGTTGTATGCACTTTAAACACCTTTAAAATCTCCTCAAAAGATTCAGAGGTCAAAGGTCAAGATTTAAGGTGTTTTATTCAGTTTATTTGTATTTCTAACAAATAGTAACTTTCATTCAACAAAAGGCTTAAGCTTTTTATGTTTATTTGTCAGCCCAAACAAACAAGGGATGTTTTTTTGTTTTTGTTTTTTTTAAATGTGAAATAAATGACCCACAATGACACACAAAAGCATCAGGAGCAAATGATGAGGAAGAATTAGTCAGAGAGAGACGAGAGGGGGAAGAAAAGCGAAGAGAGGGGGGGGTGAAAAAGAGAGAAGAGAGAGAGGGAGAGAGATAGAGAGGGAAAAGGGAAGGGAAGTGAGGAGAAAGAGGGGGAGAGAGAAAGACAGAAGAAGAAGGAGGTAGAGAGAAAGAGAGAGCAGAGAGAGAGAGAAAAGAGGGAGGGAAAGGGGAAGGGGGTAGAAGGATAGAGAAGAGAGCAAGAGAGAGGGGGAGAAAGAGGGAGGGGAAAAGAGGAGGGTAAAGAGGGAGAAAGGGGGGTAAAAGAGGTGGGAGAGAGGAGAGTGAGAGATGGAGAGAGATGAGAAAAGAGAGAGATCGAAGGAGAGAGGAGGGTGACAGAATGGGGAGTGAGAGAGGGAGAGAACGAGAGAATGGGTGTGGTAAAGAGCAAGTTGGGGAGGGAAGAGAGAGACGGAGAAAAGGGGAGTGAGAGAGACAAAGAGAGAGGAGAGGAAGAAAAAGAGAGTACAAGAAATGAGAGAGAGAGAGAGAGAGAGACAGAAAGAAAGAGGCGACTGACACCTCACTGTAAACATATGCAGTCATCACGTGTTAGACTGCACCACACTTCAGGAAATAGACCACTTCATGTGCTGTTTGTGCCATAGGCCTAAAGTGTGACACATGGAAGGGTCTAGAACTGTGAGGCTTCAGTCCCAGAACGTCCTCAGTGAACGTAAAAACAGAAAGATTTTCACTTCACTCTTTCAAAATAAGTATTGTGTCCATTTTGTTTTAAAGGTGCAATGCCACCGACTTAGCCACAGTATGGCATTAAAGATATCAATGAAGACAAGCAAGAGATGGCATCAGACCACATTAGAATCAGATTCAGATCTGTGGAGAGGCGAGCCCACTCACAATAATGCGTTTTTCAACATATTTCAACCCATAATGCCAAATGAAATAAATGCTTATTGCAAATTTAATGCCATAACATGGAATTCTCCAAAGCATTATCATCTCCATGGAGACAAGCATGTGACAGGCATTCCACCAGAAAAGTGACATAGTGCACCTTTAAGCAAATGCCTATAAGTTAAACAGTAAGTCAAATGTTTGTGGTGGGTGAGTGCGGCTCCGTCCAGTTCTCTCTCTCCTGTTTGTAGTGGATGAGTGCGGCTGCATCCAGGTCTCTCTCCTGTTGTAGTGGGTGAGTGCGGCTGCGTCCAGTTCTCTCTCTCCTGTTTGTAGTGGATGAGTGTGGCTGCGTCCAATTCTCTCTCCTGTTTGCAGTGGATGAGTGCAGCTGCGTCCAGTTCTCTCTCCTGTTTGTAGCGGATGAGTGCGGCTCCGTCCAGTTCTCTCTCCTGTTTGTAGTGGATGAGTGCGGCTGCTCCAGTTCTCTCTCTTGTGTTTGTAGCGGATGAGTGCGGCTGCATCCGGTTCTCTCTCTGAGCGTCCTGTGTCTCTAAGGCCGCAGCTCATCAATCATCTGCTCCACTCGCACTATCTCAACTCTGTCACCCTCTCCTATCTCCTCTCTCTTTCTTCTTCTCTCTGTCTCTCTCTCCTCTCTTTCAACTGTCCTCTCTACTTTTTCTTTTGCTCTATCTCCACCCCCTCATCTCCTCTCTCCCTCAGCCCAATACTCTTCTCTCTCAATCTGTCTTTGTCTCTTCTATCTCTCCCTCTCCTCTTCTCTTATTTCTTCAGTCACCAAACCTTTCTTCCTCTCTTCCTCCCCACTCCTCTCTTTCCTCTCTTTTCCCCTGTCCTTCCCTCATTCTCTCTTCTTTCAATCTACCCTCTCCTCCTTTTCTCTCTCTCCTCTCCCTCTCTCATCCCTCTCTCTCCACCCTCTCTCCTCTCATCTTCTCTTTCTCCCACCCCCTTTTCTCTTCCCTCATCCCCCCTCTCTTTCTCTACCCCCCCGTGTTTCTCTCCTCTCTCTCCTGTGCTGCCTCCTTTATGTGTTTCTTCCCTCTCCCTCGCTCTTGTCTCTTTCTATCTTTCTCTCCATCTCTCTCTTTCTCCCCTCCCTCTCTCTCTCTCTCTTTCTCTACTCTTCCCCCTCTCTCTTTCCTCTTATATCCCTCTCTCCCTCCCTCTCTCCCTGTTTCTCACCTCCCTCTCCTCTGCTGCCGCCTTGACTTGTTTCTTCTCTCTCCCTCTCTCT
>KN486812.1:166696-186043 GCA_000787095.1 Periophthalmodon schlosseri | reverse complement strand
GTTCGAGTGGGGTCGATCTGTAGGACACGAGATACAGTAGAACAGGAAAACAAAGTCAGAGGTCAAATAAATCTCCAGGGACAAATCACGGCAGGCCACCGGGAGTCTTTTTCCTACAGCTGTCAGTGTCTTTAAAATATGCAATAAATTATAATATGGCACTTGGTACATATCTACAAAACGGAAGTAAAAATTGATCAATTAAACATTTTGTTTAAATATATAGTGTGTATTATTATTAAACAAGTTTGTGTATTATAGAAAACATGTTTTAATTTACAACAAAGACCAAAAACTAACAAAAACTAAAAATCTGGGGCTTACCACAACAGCCACAAAAGGCTCCTGAAACTGTTGGTTGAGCATCTGAGTGCTAACATCGATGCCTGAGAGCCAGCAGCCGTAGCCCGGGTGACTGTGGTACCAGCCGATAGCATTCTCCAATCGGCCAACCTACGCAACAAAGACGGTTGATTTTTTTTTTTTTTTTTTTTTTTATTATAACACACTTACAATTCAGCAAAAGTAATTGGTTTAATATCACTTTATAAAGTATTTATATCATAGGAAAATAATGTCTTTATCAATGGAGCCATAATTGAGTACAGTATGTACCACATGCATAACTCCTTTCCTTCATACCTCTACCAAATTTAGTTTACAACATAATATGCAATATGTAAAATAGTTACTAATTAATTATCGCTCACTACACTCACGGAGTGAATGGTGAATCAATAAACGTATTGAAATACTGTCTGTGTACACTATAAAAATATGTTTGTTGAGTCCTAAAAATGTACCATTCAGGATGTTCTTCGTAAATTTTAATATTTTTAGAAACATGTGACAGACCACATTATAAAAATGTATGGGCACACAATAACAAAAAAAAATCTATAACAATTCAGACTGACAATTTCTTTATGATAATATACTAAAGGGACAGATACATTTTAACATGTTTGTATTGACCTGTTTAGCATTCTCGATGTAGGCTGCCATGTACTCGTATGCAGCGGCCTGTGCGTTCACCCTGGTCTCTGTGCCCTCCACGGGTAAGGCAAAGCTGTCCATTATGATCATGGTTTCTCCATCGACTTTTCCCAACATGAGACCCATCACCTCCAGGTTTCCTCCAGACCGTGCATGCATCACCATCTTCAAAAGGGCCAATGCAGAGATCTTGCAGTATTTGAAATAGTGGTGGCTGGACATCAAAGTGATAAGAAATAATGACTATTATTAGGATGAGGACAAGATCACTGAGAACATCAAATAGTTCTCCACATGCTGAAAGAGGAAAATATATACTGCCAATATTTTTAAAAGATGCATATTTAGATACGTTTTCAGAACTTAATATAGTCTATTAGTAAATAAGACAATCTTTAGGTAGTTAAATAAAAACAAGTAGAATCTTTTGATAAAGAAAAAGAAACAAAAAGTAGGTCGTATGTTCTCTCTCATTCTACCTAATAATAATAATAATAATAATAATAATAATAATAGCTATATATTCATTAAAGCTAGTTACTTTAGGTTAGCTACAGCATCATTTTTGGATTGTCCAAAACACAGCTGTCACAGCTAACGTTAGCATTAACAGTTAGCTGGAATGTTTTTTTCCCTCATAAATTATATTATATTAGTAGTTCTTAACATAATAAGACACTTTTGATACTTACTCCTTTGTCCATGGCTTTGCTGCGAGGATTTCTTGTTGTTGTTTTTTGTCGTATTTGTAGATTTCGTCTATACTTTGTACTTCCTGCATGCTATTTGATAGCTCCCATGTTTTCTGCGCCGTGCTGCTACCAGCCATCACTAAACTAAGACCCTAAAATTGACCTTAAACGGCTGGAGTATGAAGAAAAGTATGAACAATATTGTTAATTCGTAAAATATTTTGCAGCTTATAGTCTTTTACGCTCTCAGGAAACCGCTGCCATGATAGTGGACGATACGATCTCTGCATGTGGTGTACTTGTATAATAGACCCATGGGTAGTTCTCAGTAATGTAAATATGTTTTTAGTATTCTGTATGTGTTAATAGAAAGAAATAAAAAGCATGTTTTGTGAAAAAGTAACATTTTTACGTTGCTGATATTGTAGATAATGGGGCATTTCTACACTTTGCGATCTAATATCCCCCTTTTGAAGAGAGATTGGTTCAGACCATCCTTGCCAACGGGAACCTTGGAACACACTGACATCTAGTGTCGCTTTTAGAACATAGAACTATTGGCGCTGAAAACCTATTCACGGAGCTTACTTATGCGCATCAAGTTGTTGATTTCTTTATGAATAACACTGAACAACAAGTTTTATGATGCAGAAAGCGCTAACATTAGCTTAGGTAGCTAACCACGAGTTCATCTACCACGAGGGAATGCTGTGTGGTTGCTATTAGCAACGGTATGATGCTTTGCTCTTTGATTGAACGTTAACAATTTGGTTTGTGTGGACTTTGTATTATTATTTTTTTGAAATTTACGACAATATTATTCTATTTTTCTTTTCAGTTACTCTATTAACGGCATAACGGATAGCAAAGGCTGGGTTTTATACAAAAATCTATCTGAAATTAACGCGAAATTTGATAACGCCAAAATTTGATAAACGAGGGAGACACGGCCTTTGTCAGACGGCGCATTTTAGTAAGGTATGATTGTATTTGTCAATATCCAATCCCTAGATTTACAGTAAGACTTTTCAATCCCTGGAAAGTAAGTTTTCTGGAGTTGTTATGCCTCCAGTTATGCCTCCAGTCTGCTTTGCGAGTTGAGGTAGGGAGAGAGAGGTAAGGAACGCAAATCCAAAAATACACATTTAAAAATCAATTCATATTTGTCTTAACGCTAACTGATTACTGCTATATACTTTTACAGGATTACCTTTTTTTGCTTGGAACCAAGTTTGAGAGAAAAAAACAGAAGCTTCAAGAGGAGCTACAGATGGATTACAAGCGTTACATTAACCAGGTAATATAACAATGTTTTACACAGAAAGCACTTGAGGCATATTGTTAATAAAATTATTCCTGTATACAGAAAAGAGATTCGAAAGCTGGAGTTTACGACAAATCACAAGCCCACGGCCTGTCTTTGCCCATTGCTGAGAGGGCTTCAGGAAAGGTGAGCATTTGTTGTTATCTCCATACTGGGACTGATAATGACTATGGCCTAAATCTGCATAGCATCCATAATTGAAAGCATTTGTGTTTTCTTAAATCTTGGAAACAGTTGTGTAAGTGCTCATTAATAATTTACAAAGGTGTCAGATGCACGTGTTGAAAAGAGCTTCAAGTTCTTTCTTAACCATTCAGCTGTTTTATACTTTTCATTTCCTTTCTTCATTTTATTACTATTATTGTATTCTTAGCAGAATAAAATTGAAAACTAAAACTCTTTCACAGGAAAAATTAAGAGAAGAGAGAAATAGAGAATACAACCTCTTTCTCAAGGAACAAGCTAAAACTAGAAGGCGGGGACAGGTTTATGTGCCCTCTAAGGTGAAAAGAAATAAGACTTTATGTTTACGTATGTATGTCATTGTGTGTATGTGTGTGTCCATGGTTGGGTATTTATCACATTGTGGGGGCACACTCACATCATGGTTTAAACTTAAAACATGGGTTAAAAATAGGTTAGGGTTCTGTTTAGGTTAAGGTAAAGGTTAGGCTAGCAAGTAGTGACTATGGTTAAGGTTGGGACCAATCCCCAGGAAAAGTAGTCAGTGCAGCATAAAATCCCAACATGTGTGGGAGTGTGTGTGTATGTGCATTATTTGAGTGTATAATTCACATTTACATATTACACATTTACAATATCACCTATTACTATTTTTAGCCTGAGGGACCCTCTGATTTTGATAAATTGCACAAATATAAAGACCATTCTCCACCTGAAAGCTATAGGCCTGCAGAGCCCTCAACATCCGGGAAAGATGCTGCTACACTTACAGACATGGTTAGAAGTAAAAAGAGCAGGAAGACCTGGGACTTGAGCCATCAAAGGCGAAGAGCTTTCCTGTCAAGACAAGAGAGCAGCTCTGATGAGAAGTTTAACAGGGATAGTGAAGAAGAGATCGAGTTCAGTCACAGGAGGAAACCAAATAGACAGATCCACAAGCCCAAGTACATAAAGGAGGAGAGCGATTGCAAAGCTAAAAGGTGTTGTCTTGGCAATAAATAATGGTGATATATTAATGTGGTGTCAGTCATCTAAGTTTTTTGTGACAGGGTTCCCTTTAATATGAAGTATGATGAAGTTTTTATTGATGAGAACAACAACGACCAGAATTGGAATTCAATGTAAGATAAATTACTTTTGTTACTGTACAAACTGTTAATATCTGTCTGAATATTGCATAGATATTGTTCATATAAAATTGAGCAATTTTACTTTCATTCAATTATAAATGCCACTTTTTCTAATAGAGATCTCTAGCTTCGGTTGGATGTGGCTATACTGTTGTGAAATGGTTATTGACTATTATTCGTTTTAGAGCTCCACACATAAAAGCCAAAGGAACAATGGCAGAAAGACCAATACCTAATTCTACTGCTACTGCTGCTCCTGCTGCTAGAGTTTTTGTAACAGGACTGTTGATTGGTAAGTTATCTGTCTTTGTCTGCAAACATTATCTATTAACAGTCCGGCCATTATATTTTTCATGTACGTGTTTTTTGTATAGGACATTCAGAAGATCAAGATACGTTGCAGAAAAAGAAAGAACAATATAAGCAAGCATTACTGAGTCAAATTGCTGAGCAACGTGAAAACAAAAGAAAGTGAGTAAAAACCTGTTCAATTTGTAATTTTGTTTTGATATGACAAAATATGGTTGTTTTTAACATTATTTTTAGAGAGAAATTTCTTGAACTACAGGTTGCTGCCACTGGAGCTACTGACCCACACAGAGTAGGACAATTTATTCAGAAATTTTAATTAATGTGATAATGTTTTACTATATTCTTTCCATCAGCCTGGCATATTTAGACAGTTTGGTCGTGAGTATCGCACATACGAGAAGTGGAAGCAAGGGGTGTCCTCTAAACCTGAAACTGGAGCCAATGTGGCTAAAGATAATCCAGAACTAAAGCATTTCCTTGACTCAAACATCCAAATGAAACGGAGAGAGCCCCCAGGAAGACCTAATATAGCCTTTTCCTCTCCAACTTGGGACAATAACCGGTCTACAAAGAGTGGTGCAGGCCATAGGAATTATTCACCTGATACATTAGCTGAAGAATACAACAAGAACTTCTCAAAAATGATTGGGGATGTGACTGCTAAAAGGTTAGTTTACATTTTCCTTTAGCATTGACCTGCCACAGGGCAATAAGTACAGATGATTCTCTGTTCTGTGGTTTCTTCAGGGTTTCTGCTGTTCTTCCACCATTACCTCCCAGAGTAGACTATACCTACAAGACTCCACATGATGAAGCCTATAACTACTATGGAAGCAGACATCCATTGGAGCCGATTCTTTCTTACAATCAAAATAATACAACAAGTATTATTAAGTATTAAGTGAAGGCATATGTATTTTTTAATATTTAATGTGGTAACTACTCAACACATAGTATTTTTTTTTCTTCACCTATCTCATTTTTCATTTCATTAGATAAACCCAAAGGACCTCAGGAGTTTGAGGGAAGCCCTCCTCCTCAGCAGAGGCAAACAAAGCATCGACCCAGACAGCCTACTCAGTCAGTGTGCATGATTTACTAGACACAGTCTTTATTTTGAATGTTTCCTCTCCTTCAGAAGAGGGCTCCCTTGACCAGTAAATGTTTACATGACTTAACCCTCTTTTATTCTGGATTTGGCACTGTCTTTTTTCAGACCTGTTTTTGGACAGAATATAACAATAATCCCTCTCAGACATCCGTCCTTAGAAAGTGAAAGGCAGAGAAGAGAAAATTATCACAAGGCACTCAGACAGCAGGTACATCACCAATCACTCATCTTTATTGTTAATGTTAAGGTACTACCTTAACTAGAGGACTTTTACTTTTACTTTTTGTGCATGTTTTTGGTTAATACTGTCCTAAATCAATATCCAGGTGTTAACTTACAATGTTTAAACCCAATTACTGTTTTTCACAGTTTAATGTTTGAACTGTATACACTTGTGTCCAGATCGAAGACAAAGCAGAGCGTAGAAGAAGAGAAAGGGAGGAGTGGGAGCTGTATGAAGCCAAAAAAATGGCAGAAATGATGGCTTATAACCCCTGGGGCAGAGCTGGAGGAGGAGCGCCCCTTGTAGACCAAACTGGAAACCTTATTAGTAAGCCGGCTTTGAGTCTTGCTCTAATGAGTCCCCTTAAGTTTAATTATGCAGTATATTATTATTTGTATGCCTTATTAACCAAAGTGAATTTCATCTGTTGTAGCTGACTTGGATCAGATGCACAAGCTCAATGAAGAGATCTATAGGAACTGTTATTTGAATACTAGCTTTGGGTTGAGCAGGGCAGGTTCTCCTCAAGCCAAGCCTCTCCCTGGACTGAAACAATTAGGTAATAGTCACTGTTTCTGAGTGAAGTGTTTGTCCTGTACCTAACTTTATGTCCTTAAAGGTCACAAGCAACCAGAGCATTTACATCGGCCGGACCATTACAAAGAGTTGCTTAAGCAGCAGGTAAAGCGTCAGTGAAAAGTCACAGCTGTTAAAATCAGAAATTCATTCAACATTTAATACCAGCACCTTCGCTGTGATGCTTTTCAGATAGAGGAAAATAGGCGAAAGCAGACTGAAGAGAAAGAACGACAAAAAATCCTTGAAGAGAAGGAGGAGAGGAGGCTGGCGGAGGAGAGAGCTCGTATTCAAAAGGAGTACGAAGTATCTGAAGGCAAAGACAGACCACCAACATGGGAGGGAACAGCCAAAGCAACACAACGGGTGAACAACGACAATATTGGTGTGACGGGTTCATATTTTGTGCCCAAAGCAACACAACGGGTGAACAACGACAATATTGGTGTGACGGGTTCATTATTTTGTGCCTGTAATAGAGATTCTAATCATACTTTTCAGAGAAGACCTCAACATATGTGCAGAGGTAATGTCTAAAATTGAGTTTGTAAATTTTTTATTTATTATTATGCCAGTTCATAAACAGTGTCATAACTTTATGTCCTTTTAGGTTACACTGCATCAAATGAGGACCATTACAATTTCCTTAAGCAGCAGGTAAAGCAGTTTAAAATGAGAAATGCATTTAACACTGAAAATATTTGCGCTGTTTCTTTGCAGTTGGAGGAAAAAAGGCGAAAGCAGGCTGAAGAGGAAGAACAACAAAAAATCCTTGAAGAGAAGGAGGAGAGGAGGCTGGCGGAGCAGAGAGCACGCATTCTGAAGGAGTACGAGGTATCTGAAGGCAAAGACTATCATAAGAGGACAAATAAACCTGACAACGGCAGAAATAGGAAAACAGAGGACAGACCACCAACATGGGGGGGAACAGCCAAAGCAACACAACGGGTGAACAACGACAATATTGGTGTGACGGGTTCATTATTTTGTGCCTGTAATAGAGATTCTAATCATACTTTTCAGAGAAGACCTCAACATATGTGCAGAGGTAATGTCTAAAATTGAGTTTATACATTTTTTATTTATTATTATGTCAGTTCATAAACAGTGTCATAACTTTATGCCATTTTAGGTTACTCTGGATCAAATGAGAACCATTACAATTTCCTTAAGCAGCAGGTAATAAGTTTAAAATGAGAAATACATTTAACACTGAAAATATTTATGCTGTTACTTCGCAGTTAGAGGAAAAAAGGCGAAAGCAGGCTGAAGAGGAAGAACAACAAAAAATCTTTGAAGAGAAGGACGAGAGGAGGCTGGTGGAACAGAGAGCACGCATTCTGAAGGAGTATGAGGAATCTAAAGGCAAAGAGAAGATCATAACAGATAAGCCTAGCAAAACAGAGGACAGACCACCAAAATGGGAGGGAACAGCCAGAGCAACACAACAGGTGAGCGACAACGATATTGGTGTGAAGGAGTATGAGGAAGAGGAGCAGATGAACATGAGGAACATGAGGAAAAAGCCGGTAAAAAAGATAATGATAATAATCTATGCACTACTATGCACTACTGTATTAAACTTAAATGTGACCCTATTTACAGACAGAAGATTACAAACAGCAACAAAAGAACATAACAGAGAGTGTACCCTTACCCCCTATTACTCCCCTTGAACACAAACCCATCAATACAAATGTCCCCAGTACTTCTGCTGTGACACGTCAGCTTTCCTCCAAGACTGTAAGTCATTTTACATTAGATCACGCTAATGTATTCATACAATCATGGAACTGCACTTTTTTAAAAGGACCACTTGGAGGCAGCACCACATAAACACTCTGAACTGGTCCTGGTAAAGACACAGCAGCAGCAAGGTCAGAGTATCATGTGCTGCATTACTATAGCATTATAAAGATAGAATCATAACTACTTTGCTAGAACTGGGTGTGCAACTAGCCAGCTAATGTTCATTTCATATAATTTTCTCAATACTTGTTGCTACTTTGTTGTGGTTTCTCCAGATAACAAAGAGAAGGTAATCACAGAATTGGGAAATCTTCGCAGAATCGTTGAAAAAAAGAAGAAACACCTTGAAACAGAGCTACTGCAAACAGACACAGTGAACGAACCCCTCACTGGGTATTGTAATCACAGTCACATCATGTGGTTTGTTAAGTGTGACAAATGAAATGACCAGATTTAATTTAATCCACTGCACATTTTGACTTTAACTTTGAGGAAATGCTGAATTGCTGTTCTTTCCGTTTGTGATTTTGCAGTTTTGTTCATGCAGTGCTCTGAGCTAATGAAAATGACCCAGGTCAAGCTGACTATCTCCTATCTGATTGGTTTCGGGGACACAATATTGCATTATTATAACAGAGCATTCCCTAAAGGCTCTAATCTCATTTTATGGCCTTATCTTGCTTAATAGGTCGGGTTTGTTATAGAACGGAGGGACACATTAGTGGGGCATGTGGTCTGCTCACTTCCCACCTCATACACAGCTGCCTTGAAGAATGGGTTAATTTTTGGTTAAAAGATGAGCTGCACACTAGAGAGAGGTTCAATTCATTTCTCCTCTCTTATAAATTTTGCAGAATGGTTAATCCAATTTCCAAATAAGTAAATTTAATGCAGGTATTTAGTATTCTGTAACAAAATATATATTTATATATTTGTAAGTATAGTAGTTAAAGAATACAATATAATATTACATTTTTTTTCCTCATAGCCTGAGTAAATAGCTTTATGTATATTCTTCTAATGTTTCTGTCTTTGTCCATCAATTTGACATAAATACACACTTCAAGTATAATAACCTCCACATCTGAAAAGGAGAGTGTTCTGATGTTTTCATTGAACCCACTGCGTCTAATTATTGATAGATTTTTAAAAGCCTTCTTCTACTTTTGTCCAGGCACCAAAGGCAAGTGAGACAAGCGAGAAAGGATGCTGCTGAACGGGGACATGTCCAATTTCCAACACGGAAACTTGACTCCTCACAAAACATCAGAGAATTCAATCAACTTAAATACAGAGGTAAATATAGACGTAATGTGTAAGTAGTGCATCTCCATTTTATCATCTAATAAGCCAGCTCATATCACTATCATTAATTTCTTAGAGTATAAAACTATATGTGAAACTCTAGGTATCACTACATTGGTGGTTTGGACCATGAGAGCTGGTTTTGCTGACACACTGTACTGACAGCACTGAAACTTCAATATGTCACAGGAGTTGTCCATCAGGGACAGAGAGGTTGGCACTGTAAACAAATTGTAATGCATACAGCGAGGAAATGGTTTTGGATGCGTTCCCAGACAGACTTAATTCAGGGTTTGGAAAAACAGCCACAGCTTGTAAAACCAGAGAAACGACAAGAAATTTGGGTGAAAATCGTGAAAGACTGTAATCAAGCTTTACATACAAATTATGCACTGCGAGTGGTAAATATATGGTTTATTTACTATAGTGGAAATGGGAAAGATGATGGGATGGACATGAAAGGTGTGAATGATAAAATATTTCTGAGTTGTAATTTTTGTGAAATCAAAATTCTAAGTGCCTCCACAGACACATCATCCCGCGAGAAGCTCCTTCACAACTATCCAGATCCTCCCACCGATGGACGAGGCCTGGACATCCAACAGCAGGCTCTGCTCCGGGAACAACAGCGCAGACTGGAGGACATGAAGAGGAGGGACATGAAACAAAACTATATGGGTATTCATAATTACATATGTGGAGTACTGGGTTACAGAACTATGAAAAATGAGCACCACTGCCACAGCGATTAAATATTTAAAACAAAATACATCTTTTCAATCGGAAAAGTAATCAAAACAAAACAGAAGCTGAAAACTATGATTATTTGTTTATTAAAATGTAAGAAGAATATTGTTCATTTCTTGTCTCCAGAGTTTTTGGATGAAGAAGATATTCCATCTTATGTGAGTAGGATAAAAATGTGGTGTCAAATATAAGGAAGGTAATAGCAGTTTTCTGTTTATCTCAGGGAAATCCAAGCAACGAGCGTGAAAAGCCATTGCCAGCGGACACAGTGTTTCTAGGTAACCCTAACAAACTCCTCCCTTTTTCACATACACCATTGTAAATTGTTGTGTAGGGACATTGCAGTGACACGCTTGTTGCTCCTCTCCAGATGGTTACAGTTGTGTGGAAGACTTCCCTCATCACTCTTCAGCAGGGTCCCAACAGAGCTCCTCACGCCCCCAGAGACATGACTATGATGTATTGCACCGCTAAGTCATTTTTAACCTCAGGTCAATGTGATCTGAGCTACTGAAGTACCTGAGCTCATTTTGTTCGATTTGTACAGGAGGAGGCCATTCATGTGGATCAAACAGATCACTTTGAGCCAGATGCCCTACCCCGATCTTCAGGCACAATTGTAAACCAAGTTAAGCAGAGGCGCAGGCACAAGCCTCCATCAGGTGGGCCAAAGTTAACATTTAAAAATACAAATTTTAACTGTGATGCTTTAGCCATGTGTGCTCCACAGAGCACCAGTGTGGTGATGAAGAGGACCTCTTATCTGTGCGCTCCTCCCGCTCTGCCTGGGAGAGGCCTGTCTCCGTGGGGACTGTTGCCATGGAGCCATGGCTACAAACAACATCAGAACCAGAGCACCCTGGCTACAGGAGAGCAGGCAGGAGTCCGCGGGTGCACATCTGACTTATACAATACCTATCTTTAGCACTTTAGCACAAGATAATAAAGCGTTTTGTTTTTCATTGTTACTTATTTGCTGTTTTCCTAATACCTTTGTAAATAACTTTAATAATATTTATATGGGAAATATGTAATAAATTATTTTCTAATAAATTTAATCTTTAAAGTGCATGTAAGAAATAAGGGTATAAAATCTTTAAAATCAACCAAGTTCAAAAACTTTATTGACCTAGAACCTGATTAGAATGCCAGATGATGTATAGTACAGAAAGTTGTACATAGTCTTTTGCCACATAGAAAACTTTACATTGCTGTATCATATACATTTTGTTTTCTACACCATGAGTGCCTCATTGGCCTGATATCAATGTTCACACATTGATTTATGGACAAAATACCCAAATAAAAGCACAGCTAACTATTTAATGTTCTCTATACATCTTTCCCCCCAAACCAAAGCAAAAAACATTAAATATATTATTAACTTTTGATTTTGTACAAGAGTGAAAAGTAAAGTCAAACGTGGAAACCTATTGGTGATTGAAAAGCAGCTAGCATCAGCTCATCTTAAACATCTTCCAGTTTTAGAAGTGTTGTGTTAAAAAACTAAGAACAAATATAAAATGGAATAATTTAACCCTTCACTTTCCATGATCATCTTCAATCGGCAAGAAATGGTGAGGTCAAATAAATTATCACAAAAGTAAAATCTCCAGTGCATTCAAAAAGAGATCAAGTGCAGCAAATCCAGACAAACAATAAACAAAAATAAATGAAATCTAGTGTTATTATTATAAGTTTATATTACATTACAGCGGCAGATCTGTACAACTAGTTTCACTCAAAATGTCCATTACTAATGTTAGCATCAGCTGTGCGACTTAAAGCCACACCATCCAGATTTTTGCATGTTGTTGAAACCACTCATTTGTTACATGTTAAAGATACAGTAAGAAGCACACGTTTTGGATTATATTTTTCCTTCAATTCAAAGATATGGATTACTGTCTATTTTGTGGATCAGTAGTTTCTCCAGAGGCAGCGCTACACAAGATTTCACCGCGGACTCCTTTCGAAAGACATGGGTGAGTGGTGACAATAGCTGAGAGACTGGGTGGTAGTCAAGTGTGTTCAGCATAAAACATGGAGGTACTAGTGTTTTTGGGAGCATCACTGGGCCTCCTCCCCTGCCTCCTCTGCCAACTCAGTGTCTGTCTCCTGGGAGGGTTGGGGGTCCTGCGAGGGCTCGGGCTCCACCAGCTGCGCGATGTGGAAAACCAGACCGATGCGGAGGTAAAACTTCCTCAGGACGGCCCGTAGCTCAGGGATCAGGTCGAACTGCATGATCTCGCACAGTAGGGGGTAGTATCTGGATGCATGGGCTTTGAACTGAAGGTGAAGAGAGAGGACAGGTCAGGCCAAAATCTACACAATATGCAGTGTTAGAGGTGGGTGATATCAATCTTGATATTATCTTTAAGACTAGATGTTTTAGTAGTTTAATCCTACATATTTTTGCAATTCATCAGGAGAGGACACGTTAGCATCACTACTTCCTGTCCAATTTTATCTCTGAGGTTTTTGTTGAGTCATATAAGATAATATAAGATAAGGCAGTGAACAGGGAACTATGGGTGGATGTCACTGACAAAATATTAAAAACTACACAAATAAAATTAATACTTCCCCAAAGGACTCTTCTGTGTTTAGAAAGCGATGTTTGTATCTCAATGCTAAGACTTATGATCATTTTGAAGCATAATAAATATTTAAACACCACAAATTGAAGTATTCTACATATAAAATAATTGGGTAGTCTTTATTTTAATTAATTTTAATAGGCTGTTTATTTTTTTTGTTTTCCAACTTTTATTAAAGTGCTAGCTTTGAGACACAGTGAGCTAGCGTGCTGCTGTGCACAGAGCCTAATAGTCATGAATAATTTTTAAATCGTTATGCTTCTTCTCACAATAGTCATATTTGTAACACTGAAATCTGATAATGTGATTGTGACACCCTTAGTTGTGATGATTGTTGTGGGGAGAAACAAAAATTCTTAATTTGAGATATCAGTTATTAATATTGCCCACACCAAGTTGTTAGGATAAGGTGTGTTAAAGTTACATACCCTTTCATCGCTGATTTTTAGCACTTTAGTGAGGAAGAGCAGCAATAGGTTTGTCCAAGCCTCTCTGTGGCTCTCAGAGGTCAGAGCCAAGAAGTACGCTACAGCCTCGCTACACACACTGCAACAAGACACACAATTCGTTCATTTAACAAAGGAAAAATAAATTAATATACACAAAGAAGGCATTGATTTTCTGTGGCTCTCGTTGTTAACAATGCCCACATTTTACCATTATATTAAAGCATTCAAGCCTTTATATGAGTGAAAACAATGAAAATACAGTTAACATGGATCATCTACTCTTGTGTTCGGTTGAAAAAAGCAGGAGAGGCAAAGAGGAGCGTGGCAGCAGTTGATAGATTGACACAGACATGACAGTGAAGCTGACTGAACAATCAAATGCAGGCTCCTCTGACAGCGTACATACTTATGCTTACAGAACTATCAGAGCACTGCGGCTCTTTGTGCTGTCTGAAATCTATACTACAGTGTGACATCAAAACAGAGTGTGGACAGATTCTTAATAAACACTTACTGACATAACAGTAACAGAGCCCTTTGGAGTGTAGAGAAATTACTGTTTATAAGCGATAGTAAAAGCCGAAGTATCAACTGGACGAAACGTTGTAAGAGTGAAGACGTTTCGCTGCTCATCCAAGCCACTTCTTCAGTTCTGGTCAGATTGCTGGTGGACACTGCCTTACATCTAACTGAAGGGAGGAGTTACTTACATTTAAACTGTAAACAGCCATTGTCTCCAGTTTCAGTCTTAATGGCCTCCATTCAACCTTTAATGGCCCTACGGGCTGACCCTATTGTTCCATATTGTTCTTTTGTTTGGGTTTGGGTCTGAGGATGGTGTTGTAGATGGGGGAGAGATTATGTCTTAGGCCCCCATTCCTGTTTAAGGAAGGATTGTCTTTCCTAACAAAAATTGCTTCTTTAATTCTCCTCTCAAACCATTTCTTTTCTCTGGTTAAGATCTGTACCTTACTATCTTCAAAAGAGTGGTTAATGGCTTTCAGATGGAGATGTACGGCGGACTGGGGTCCAGAGGATCTCTCGCGACGGTGTTGGTACATTCTCTTATGGAGTGGCTGTTTAGTTTCTCCAATATAACGCTCACTGCAGTCTTCACTGCACTGAATGGAGTAGACCACATTGCTTTGTTTATGGCTCGGGATTTGACCCTTTGGATGAACCAGTTTCTGTCTTAAAGTGTTTGTACGTTTAAAATAGACTAGAATCTCAAACTGTCTGAAAATTCTCTGAAGTTTTTCAGACACACCCGCTGTGTAAGGAATGGTTACGCCTTTCCTGT
Source organism: Periophthalmodon schlosseri (assembly GCA_000787095.1). Classification (NCBI taxonomy): domain Eukaryota; kingdom Metazoa; phylum Chordata; class Actinopteri; order Gobiiformes; family Gobiidae; genus Periophthalmodon; species Periophthalmodon schlosseri. Next base: position 171,346 of record KN486812.1, on the reverse strand, counting down.
TGTCCTGTTTTTTAGCTCTCTTAGATCTATTGAAAGCCCATTTTGGATATCCACAAGCCAAGAGGGCTTTCTCCATTTCTTACAGCATTTCCATGTTTAATTTATGTCACATTTCTAGTAGAGGTCCATAACCTGCTTGTCTCCTTGAAGATGTTATAGAATAGCTTTGCCTGTAATGTTCCACACTATGGCATTGGCATTAGGTCTGTCACAACAAATTTTGAAGTACGATATATTGCTGAAGTAAATATAGACAATAAACGATAATATTGAATGCCTAGTAAAAGAAAATTTCAAATCTGTCAACTGGATAAAAAGTATGGCCTGAGTGATTATGCCAAGTATGATTCAGACACAGTTCACATTTAGTGTAGCTCATTAGACCTGGCCTACAAACAGAAATTGTAGGTGTGTTAGTTTCAGTGTAGTTAGCTCCTTCCTTCAGATAGATATAAGGCAGTGTCCACCAGTGATCTGACCAGAACTGAAGAAGCGGTTTTGATGAGCAGCGAAACGTCTTCACTCCTACAACTTTTTGTCCAGTTGACAGATTTGAATTTTTCTTTTACTATGGATCATACCTGGACAACTGCGGGATTACACAGACAATATTGAATGCCATTATGTGTACAGTATTGTTAATGAACATGAGCAACAATACATAAATAAATGAAACACATGTATTAGTTCCCCACTAATACAAAGCAAAAGTACCCATGATAAATATTGACCCCCAAAAATGATTATTCCATCCATCGTGTATTGAACGATAAGTCGATATAGCAATTAAACATTTCTTTCTCCATGAAGACAAGCTTGTTATGTAAGCAGGCCAAGTTAAACTTCAGATCTGTGAAGACGTGACTCCACAGACTGTAAGACTGTATAATATGTTTTCAACATTTTTTCAGCAGTAAAAACGTCTGTAAATGGAACAGATGCATCTATAGACTATATATCAAGTGTTCAAAGGCAAAACCATATATCGCCGTTTTGAAAAGTTGCCAAAATGTTTTTTTCTTTTTGTTATCATCTTCTAGAGATATATAGAGATATCAATGAGAATAATGTATAGTGGATTTTATCAAGAAGGGATGGAATAATATTTTGATAGCAGTAAAATACATTTGGCGTTTGAAAATATTACTATACTAAGAGTAACTACAAGCCTCCGATGACTTTTTCATCTGTTTTTGCAAATGAACTCTTCATATAAAGTATATGGATGTAACATAGACAAGTTTAAAACCATGCAAAACAATAACATCTCCACGAAGACAAGCAGGTAGCAGAGCCCAAAGCAGAAACGTTCCATAGTGTACCTTTAATTTTTACTTGTGTAATTTACATAAAATCGTGACTGGATCTAGTGTGGGGTAGAAGAGCCAACAGTCCAACTCATTCAACATCTAAATAATGCATATTCACTTCTCTGTCCAAACAAAAGCGCTGATGGAACACTGCGGAAAGACCACTCTGAATATATCCATTACTTTCCAATTACAACCTACACAGGACTTCAGCAACCATTACCTTTTCAATACTCTCTAATTTAGAACGCATTTTCCAGCGTCCACTCAAATGGATCGTTCCAGTCTACAATAAACACGTGTGTCACAGTAGTGTTTAACTCTGAAAATGACAGGTTTTGCCAGGAAATTCAAACATCATCATTATGGGCTGAGAGATGATGTAAGTGTGTCTTTTGTGTGGCATTAGCAGGCTGACCAAACAATAGTATAGGCTTAGTTAATATAAAATCAATAATACAATGGAGTTATATGGCCTATATAAGAGCCAATAGAAACTAGGCATGGGACCATATTGAAATTTGGTGTCGCGATTATCGTGGCAAAATAACTGTGATCAATGATAATATCACGATAATCATTAAAGTTACTGACAGTTTAAAAAAATGTTATGGATATGAATAATTATAATTTTAATATTAAGGGCTAGCGTACATATTTAAACAACTGTTATAGTACCGTACTTTGTTATAAGTGACAACAACAAGACATTGGCGTTCATGTCTGTATACATTATAATGTGGAATGCATTTTCATTTTCATTTACTGTTCACTATGAACCAGATATTCTGTGTTCTTAATAAACATTGAATTGCATTGAATAGAACAATGATCTAGAAGAGATCATCATGGAGAAGTAGTTTTTTTTCCAGCACATTCTGGTGATATACTGCCGATCATCTCTGTTGGACAATTACCACGATTATGTAAAATGTTGTACGAACGATTATTGTCTACCCTTATTATCACAATAAACGATATTATTGTTTATTGTCCCATCCCAAATAGAAACACACAAACAGGCGTACATATTTGAGTGAATATTTTTGTGTGTGTGTGTGTGTGTGTGTGTGCGTGTGTGTGTGTGCGCGCTAGTGTTGTCCTCACTTGAGCAGTCGTCTCTGCACTTCCTCCCAGGCGTCCTGTCGGCTCTCGTCAGTGTACATCCGAAAGAGGATCCGCAGGCCACATGCCAGGCTGCTGGTCTCCTGCTTCAACAGGTTAGGCTTGGACTTCCCCTTGAAGCCTTCAGAACACAGTCAGTCATATGTACACTGATGTATCATTGTAGATCATTTACATTATTTAATGCTGTGTGACAGAACAAAACACTTACACTTGTACACTCACTAGCTTTATATTGTCTTAGGATAAAATTTAACTTTATTCTGACAGTTCACCCCTCACTGTCATTGGTTAACTATATATCATTCACTTGACAAAGCAGGCCAATAGAAGGAAAGGGTGTCTGCATGTGTTGGAGCATACACATGCATTATACAGAAAAGCACAAAATCACAATTTACAATCTCTCCAAATTGGCAGACCATCATAGGGCCAGATCCATTTAATATCCAGTTATATTTTAGAAGTAATTTCGGGTCGCCCACCTCTATTCCAAATGATTTATACATTTTCATTTAGACTCACCAGCTTTCCAGAGAAGAGTCCGCTGCTCATTGTTGGAGTTGAAGGCCTTAGCAAAGTGGTGTGACTCCAGGAGACAGTCCAGGAGTTTAAAGAGCTGCTGTGAGGTCAAGTACCGGTACATGCCCTGGTCCTGTGTCTCCACTGGGACATCTGCTGCGTACACGGCATCCCTCTGCAAATACAACCCAAAACATGAAGTATTCTGTGTTGTTTAGATATCACAGAATTCATGCATTTCCTACAAGAACTGCACAATGTCACAAAAGCTGATTTCTGAAACCAAATAATTACTGATAAATATATGGATTATTTTGACTCACAAATTAATAGTGTTAAAGGGCCTGAACTTAATTTTATTTTACAGATAATTACTATATTGACTTATCATTCAATATATGAAAGCTGCAACAATATTTTTGGGGGGTCAATATTTATCACGTGTGCCTTTTCTTGGCACTACTGTGGAATTTGTGGTTATTTTTTGGCTTTATGATAAGATTTATGCCGTGAAAGGTTGAATTAATAACTTCTATAACTCAGATACAGATGCTGATGCAAACTAAGTAGTATAGTGTTTCTTTCTGCTGTTTATTTATTGCAGCTCATGATTTTTTAACAATATTATACATTTAGAATAGTTTTTGTGGTATAAATCTGTTCTTGGGTTGCTGTATCAGTGGCATAAATTAGTTTCAATATTATGGTTGAGTGATATATTGCTGAAGTAAATATAGACGATATTCAAAATTTGTTATCGTGACAGGCCTATTTATAGATTTTAAAATTTGAGACTGTGACATATAATCTATTCATTTTACGTAGCATTTTGGGGGAAGCTACTCACAGGGTGTGAATCACAGAAAACCAACTGTCTGACACTATCCAAGACACTTGATTCTGTGTCATGGTGCATTTTCAGGAGTGACTAAAAATCAATAGTAGTAGTAGTACTAAGTCATAGTCTGGAATCAAGAACAGGCCTTTTAAGATTCAAACTAAACCAGGTAAACTTGGTATTGTGAGCAAATATGTTTTCTTATTGTAAAGATCTACAATAAAAGACACAGACATCAGATCACAACGAACATTTAATCTCATTGTACCTGAGCAGCTGCAAAGTTCTCAGCATCCTCCTTCTTACTGGTGGCTGGAAAGAACACAATGTTGTCGATGGTCTGGATGAGCTCCAACTGCACCACGCACTTAATGAGCAGAGCCGTGAACAGCCGCTGCTCCTGGGCTTCTGCAGGGACACATTTGTAAATACATATACATAGACATATAGTGAGGGGTTGTAAGAGAAATTATGACTTACTGGTCGAGTTCCTGGTCTCTGCCGCACCCGAACTGTACTGACTCTGACGACGGGTCTCCATGACAACGCGGTCCGCACTGCTGAGGGAGAGCTGGTCATCAGAGCGCGACTGGATATCCACGGACTTCTGGGAAACGGTGTCCTGAAAGCAAATTGACAAAGTTGCCAAAACTCAATGGAACATGAAGATAAACGCACTCAGGTTTAAGCTGTTCGTAGGAGAAGAAGACTGAAGAAGATTGAGAAGAGATTGTTAATAATAATTAATCTGTGCATTTCGCTCACCAGTTGTTTTTCAGACAGATTCAGTGAGGCAAACGGCTCTCCTTCTGCTCCTGCTGGTCTCCATGTTAACAAGCTGAGAACACAAATACC
>KN486812.1:152998-166639 GCA_000787095.1 Periophthalmodon schlosseri | reverse complement strand
TTCTCTAACCTTTCACACCAAGTAGCACCAAAGAGAATAATTAGCTCTCTGAGTACCAAACTCGGACTATATCAAGCCTAAAGTCTAAGATGAAATTAAACCATGAATAAAGTAGCTCTAAATAATGATTAATCCAAAATGAGACAAAACATCTCTAAATAGAATAAAAAATAGTTTTCCTAGATTAATACCAGTATCCAATCTGTTTTGAAAATAAATAATAAAGATTCTTACGCATGGGGGATGGTTGTCTTAAAGATGTCCAACATGCAGTTACATGTCTTATCCCATGTCTCCAGGGAGAACTTCTCTCCATTCAAAATAACTACATTCTCTAAACAGTTGGTGCCTGAGCGGGCCAGCTGCTCATTATCTGCTCACACAGACGCAGAGGAAAACAAACAGGGTCAAGAAGAAGAAGTCTCTGAAAAGAACCTGCTAAAAACAACGTGTGTTTGCTCTGTACTTACCCTGCTGCACACACCAGTACAGCTGAGACAGGATGTCGTCCAAAAGCACATCGTTCAGGGACTCAAAGTATTGTGTGAAAACGTCACAAATGGCATAAAGTGCATGGTTACAAGTGGTTGTCATCCACTCTGCTTTCTGTCAAATACAATCAACACAAGTGTTATATATTATAAACAGTACCAACTATACAAAAAAGTATCTACCATAGTTTTAAACTGTATGTACCTCAGTCTGCTGCTCTGGCAACTTCATATTGTCAAAGATCCTAAATACAATCCGGAACAAATCTTGCCACCAGTGTTTTTCAAAGGTGTGGCCGTACGTCTTCATCACTTCAAACATCACTGTTAGCCCCCTAGGAAAGCAAACTTGTAATTCATTTCAGTTTTTTTAAGTTCAGTGAGCAAATGCTAAATATTCAATTCAATTTTATTTATGGAGCACATTTAAAATACAATTTAAGATGCCCAGTGTTTCACATAAACAACAACAAACAAAAACAGATATACATAAAATACAACAGATATGCAAAGAACAATAAAACATCAAGATATCCTGCCTAACTAGAACCAAATGCCAGGGAGAAGAGCTGTGTTTTTAGTCTAGTCTTATGAAATAATGTCTACACATGAAATGCAAATTAAACTGTGTGTAAAAAAAAAAAAAAAAAAGAAATAATGTCTACAAAAAAAAAAAAAAAAAAAATGTGTGTAAAAAAAAAAAAAAAAAAAAAAAAAAAGAGGTAAAAACAATATGAAAGCATTGTCTCAGTATGACTCAGTAATAGAAAGGTACAGTTGACCTCCGCCTACCTGGTCCTCACATCCAGTTTACACCTGTTGATGATGCATGAGAGCTCGAAGAGAATGGGGAACCAGCCGCGCACCCACACACGGTCCTCCGGCGCTACATTCATGTCATCACTGGTATAGTCTTTGAAGGCCTGTAAGAAAAGAAGGACATTTTCACTGCACAGCTCAATATAGACAATTATTCCTCCCACACAAATCACATTTCCACTCAGTTTGAATGTGCATGTGAATGAGAAATACTAAATGGACTTAAACGGTATCTCCCAGCCCCCTGAAGGCACCACCCACAAGAGAGTTACTGGATCTAACGTTTTCACTACTGTTATGTACAAATTAAAAAAAATAACAATTTAGGTAGAATATCTAATTGTGATTTTTCCCCTGACAAGCATAATTTTCCATTTAATTTACAGTTTAAAATCATGATTATGTTCCTCCGATGGATAGCTGCACATCGCAAGTAGCAGATATTTTTTCATTTGTTCCAAAATGACTATGCAACACTTCTGAATCCTACGCGTATCACAGATAAATAAAATAAAATAAAATAAAAAGTACAGAACAGTGGGCAGATGCCGGTGCCAGTGAAAACAGGAGTTAATTGGCAAAATGGCGTCTTGATAATAAGCCATTAAAGATTGCTCAAACATGCACAAATCACTCTAAATACAACTTAAGGTGAGTAAATGGTGAGGGGAAACAATTATAACATAGATGGATAGTTAAAAGCTCTGAAAAGTTGATTTTGCATAATAGGTCTGCTTTAAATATCTGTGATTTGTCAATTATGACCGTTCAACTTGCAGTTTCAATTTGTATAATTCTTCAGCTCTAATATGAAATAAATTATCTACTAATGAATTTGATGCATGTAAACCTCCATAAGTTAAGACATAAAATTCTACGAAAATAAGTGTCCGGTGTGGTACTAACCTGTGGTCTTTCGGACACGTATTTGGCACAGTGTCGGATGAGCCGGATGGCCTCCATGCTGGTGTCTGGAAACGAGGCATTACAGGCAAATTCTGACAGACACTTCACAGCATCTTGGAAGGAGTCTATGGTGGCCGCAAAGTGCTTCTCAAATACATTCGCTGAAATAAAAAATAAGAATAAAAGATTCAGAGTTTACAAAACAAAAACATCTGAATTGAAAATAAAAGTCACAAATTATAGATGACTTGTTTCACTTACTGACGATATGGCCGGTGGTTTGGAAGGCCAGCTCCACAATGCTTTCATCCTGGTCAGAAGCGGCCAAATGGAAGACTGAAAAGATATTCTTCCAACCAGAGCGAATGTTTGCTGCTTGCGAGTTCACCATCTGAGCTATACAGCGCACGACCATGTCTCTAATGGTGGGGGATCTGTGAGGAGAGGAAGCCAGATAAGTGGCAAGTTTCAAATTTGAATTAGAAAAAGTAAAGTGAGAGGTGGGTAGTAGTCTGGGTAATTTAATTTACTTGAGTAACTTTTTGAAGTAATTTTCCTATACTATACTTTTACTTCTGCTAAGTAGTATTTAGTTTGAAGTAACAATTAACTTGAGTAAAGGTTTTGGTTACTAGTCCTACTGGGAAAAGATCCACAAGTGACAAAAGCTGTATGTGAACATCTGCACTCCTTACAACTTATCTTCAAATATGATTGGATTTTTTAAAGTCTAGTCTTTGGAAATACCAGACTCAATTACAATTAACTTTAAATATATTTAAGTCCAAACTGTTCTCAAGTATCTTCTCCAAATATTCTCTAAAAACATTTTTACTCTTACTTGAGTACTTATTTGCATCACTATCTTTTACTTCTACTTAAGTAATATTATTTTAAAGTGACGTTACTCTTGCTTCAGTACAAGTAATTGCTACTATGCCCACCTCTGACTAAAGGTAAGTAGCCCAAAAATATGATGCTTAAGTAGAAAAAGAAATGTTCATTTATTGAGGGAAGCTGTGTCAATTAACTTTAAAAGCTTCTGATAACATTCTCAGTGGAAAGATAACAATTATTTCAGTTGTCTTGGCGAAGTGGGTTTTACTGCAACAGTTGCCATAGTGAAGAGCTCTCCTAATGGCTCTGTAGTTATGAATGAGAAAGAACACACAGGCGCACACACAGGCGCACACACAGGCGCACACACAGGCGCACACACAGGCGCACACACAGGCAGCTGCTCATCCACCCGGAGGAGGGCAGAGTTAGTCTAATGGGCCGGAGCTGCAGGGGTTGTTACGTGGCCACTTGCCATCTCCTCCTCAGTCTGCTCAGTGGGCGGACTCACATGCTGCTGCTCTCATTCACGTCAGTGAAAAGTGCTGTCAAACATGCTTTGTGATAATACAAACAGCAGTGGTTCTCAAACTTTTCACACCAAGTACCATCTAAGATAGTATTTGGCTTTCAGTGTACTGCCAGATCTAAACCCAGACTACATCAGGTTTAAATTAGGAGTGAACATAATAATTAACGAAAGATGACAAAAAAGATTAATAGGTTTATCTCAAACAAATTTTAAACAAATACTCAAACTGCAGAGGGCCCTGCGTACCTGGAAGCAACCACTGTACCACCCACCTACACCTACCATAGTTTGAGAAACACTGTGTAACAGTATGGCATTAAACTTGTCTATCTCTGGAAACAAGCTGGTGACACCATTAAGCCAAGTAAGGGGTCAGATGAACATATGTAATGTAGACATATTTAATGCCATATTGTGAAAAATTCCAGGAAAAGTAATACATCTCTATGGAGACGAGGAAGGTGAAGAAAACCCGCATAGTGTACTTTTAAATGAAATAGGACTTGTATAACAATAGAAAGAAGTTTTACAGGAAGGAAAAGTCAAAAGAACAATTTGGTCAGTTTCAATGTTGATGTGCAGTAAACAAGTGAGCAGCACAGATCCTCAAAGGAGCAGAGAGAATGAAAGGCCAAACTGCGAGATAAACAGGAGGAGACAGAGGCCGGGGAGGCTAGAGTGACTGCTGCACTGAATCAGACTGCAGCCAGAGTAGAAATATTAACCAGTCACACACAATACAGGCTTTGTGCTTTCAATGAAATATGAGCCCCTTTACCTGTTCTTTTTCATGATGTGCTCAAAAGGCCGAAGGAAGTCTTTCTGGAATCTGAAGTTGGCCAGCTCGCCCTTCTCCAAAAACTTCATCGACAGCTGCCTAAGAGAGTCTACTGCAAAGATTGCAACGTCCTCATTGGTGTTACAACCCACCTGTAAAATGATACAAAATGCCGGTTTTATAATAAGAACCTTTTAAACATGTAGTCTTGGTGTAGGTTAATTCCAGGTTTAGTCTCAATTTTGATGTAGTATGTGTCTGGATGTGGCCATAGCGAGTAGGTAACAAGATATGAATGAATTGTGAATCGTTACAACTTAAGTTCTTTAAATTCCTGTGCTAAATAGCCTTTCATTTATGTATTCGATGCCACTTCTGTCTTCTCTGTATCTTGTTTAGCTGTAAACTGAAACGCTTTTACAAATAAATGAGCCATAAATCACTTTAGCAACCTTTTTATTTTTCCAATTTCAACCCCAAGGATGTCCTTTTTGAGTGCCTCTCTTGTTGTGTTTTTACCTTATTAAAGTGGTCTCCAATGACCTCCCATATCCTGGACCACTGCAGCCTGATGCGCCCCATGTTGTAGTAGGAGATCTCCACTATTTTCTGCAGGCTGAACATTCGCGGGTGTGTGGGCGAGGCCAGCTCATCCATGGACACAGCACACAGCCAGCGCACGAAATCCACTGATAAAAACACAAGAAGAGCGAATAAATGGCTGTCTCGGAGTGGACTGAGTCATTTTAATCAAGCTAGAAAAAGCTTGTTCTTGAGAGAAAAAATGTCTGAATTATGTAGACTCACCTATTGCGTTACCATCCAGTCTGGTGGAGCCTGTGAATATCCTGCAGCACAAGGGACAGAAACGTTGCTTAAACTTGTAAATTAAAATGTAAAAAGTGTGATCTAGTGAAAATTACCTGTCTACAGCTACCACCACACTCTGGGAACTGGTCTCTCCAATTGACTCCTGGATGCTAGCAATCTGTTTTCGATCCACTGTGCCACCAACTGCAAAATGAGAGATCAATTTAAAAAGGATGTAAAGTAGAAACATATTTGATCATATCTGTGTACACTTAAATAGACCCTCACCTAGTCCCAGATACTCATCATTGGTCTGTTCCTTGGTGCTAGTGATGAAGCCCTCTTTGCCGCGTACTGTCCCTGAGATGTAGCGGGCTTTCACCCCTGTACCAATGAGCTGAGCCAACTCCAGCTGACTGATGCACTTCAAGATCTGAAGAATAATACAAGAGTGGCACAAACTAAGCAACAGGGGAAATCGGAAAAGAAAGGCGTCTCTATCCACGTTATTCATACATTCATCGCAGAGAAAGCACTGAAAAGCAGATTCATATTGCAAAGATGTACAGTGTAAGTGATACTCTTCAGAAAGCTACTACAGCAGGCAATGCAGAATGATGTTATGCATTATAATATTGTTTTTAAAGTAGTGTCTTAAAAAGGTTCATGCTCTTGAGTGGTCTCTTCTGCTTACGCCACAGCAAATGATACACTTTTGGTGCTTTATGGTTAGCATTTTTTGCAAAGATTTCTCGTGCTGCATCTTAGGAGTGGGAGGGATACAACAATAAATGCCACCCGTGTACTTCTGCACTACTGACCTCGTGCCAGGAATTGCCCAGGTAGTTTCCGTCGGTGTGAGCCACAGTGATGAGGGTCTTGATAGTGTCTATGTTTTTCTGCTTCATTTCAGCGATGCCAGAACTCGCCGTCAACAAAGTGAACCGTGCTAGAGCCTGGACATAGGCATCTCGCTCCAACTGTTACAGAGAGAGACAGTTATTACAGTTCAATTCACGGCCATTTTACAATGCTGTTAGGGTGACATACTTGTATAGAGAAGATACATGCTATCCGGATGGCACAGCGGATGCCCTCCAGACACAGAGAGGCCACCTCAGTGTCATCACAGTCCTGCAGACCCACGCTGAACGCAGCCAGGAAGGGAGTCCACGCCAGCTGGAAGAGTCCGAACTGTTAGTCCCGTGTCCGGTACACTCTGTCTCGTGTGTGGATGAGCTGTGCGTGAGGTGTAAGTGAGGTGTGAGAATGTGTTACCTTGAACATGGGTCTAACGTGCTCCAGATGTGTGGCGCTGGTGAACGGAGCCTGGACGTGGCTCACAGCCTCCATCAAAGCTTTGGCCGTTTTTGCCATTTGCTCCATTTCCACATTGTACAAGAGGCGCCGCTGCTTCTCACTGGCTACACCTGAGGGATTAAACATCAAACACGCACATTGTTCAGGACTCAGTAAGGTTATTGTAATATCCACAATAAGGCAACGGGTGATACTAAGAATGTATCCCTTTGTTGTCCACAATGAATGCCATGCCAAAAGTGTCACATCTAAAACAGTCTAAAACACACATATAACAAAGATCTTCAAGGACAATAAACTGTACAGAATGGCATGTCGATCAACTCTTAGAAAGGGATGGGATAGTAAACAATTATGTGTTTAATGCAATAACAAGACCAGACAATAATCGTTTGTGGTACATTTTGTATAATCGTGCTAATCACCAAACAAGATAATTGCCATTACACCATCAGATTGTGCAGAAAAAAGCTACTTCTTAATGACTTTCTCTTCTAGATCATTGTTGTTTCAATTTTAACAAAGTAACACTTATTTGTATTGTATCCATACTATTTTTAAACTGTAAATTTCGATGATTATCGTGGCATGATCATTAACTGCTGCTATTTTGGCCATGAAAATCATGACACAAAATTTCCATATCTTCCCATACCGACTCTAAATATCACAATATTGTTATTAACTAGCATTACAGAAGTTTTGTGTACTGCAGCCACAGTCAGCAATGCATGTGCAACTAAAAATGTGCACACACTTATTTAAAAACTCCACCAACCAGTGAAAAACCAGCATCATATATCAAGTGAGATTATCAACAAAAACGTTTAGGCCTGATAGAACAGGCTGTTTTCAAAAACAGCAGAGAGTAGCGCACTTACTCTGTTTGTTAGATTTCATGGTGAGCTCCTTGGTCTCCTTCATGGCAATCTTCTTCCCTGCGATCTCGTCGTAGATGGCAGACAGATACTCCTCTGGCAGATCTTTGCTGTCGTTAATCCCCCGGTTCATCTTGATGTATTGCTCTTTGGACATTTTATTCTTCACCTTGAGACACAAAAACAATTGAATGGGTCAAAAGCTATCTGTGCGTTTTCAGTGATTTGTGTTAAGATGCAATCAAAAACACTTCCCACAAAATGACTACTGCAGTGCTCACCTGTGGGCTGTGGAGATCTGTCGTCAGCATAATGATGGAATAGGCCAGGACGTATGCCGTGTCAGCACTGGCGAAGAGCGTTTGTCTGAAAATGAGCAATAAAGTTAAATCAAAAGATGAACACCAGCTAATTGAGTAGCCAGATTAGCACTTAGCAAGTTAGCATCAGGTCTACATTCTCACCCCTGATTGCATTCAAGATATCTCGCTGCAAATTTCTCCATAAGTCGGTCAATCTTCTGGGCCTCTCCTGGGAGTCGAAAGCCCTCCAAGAACATCCTCAGGGCTGACACAAAGTCTTTGCCCTGGAAGTCCATCTGGTCCACGTAGGCATACATCACTTCTTTATTAAACCGGTCATTGTCCCCCAAGAACTCTCCGACCTGAGTCTAACAAAGCAATAAAACACTGAATGAGTTCATATAAAAAAAGACTGTGATTAGTGATTAGGTCATTAAGTCCCAGAACACATCTCCATAAATGCTCTCCAATGAATCTGTGGTTTCCAAACTAGAAAATCATAACAGATTGTGACTGATGAAAATGTGTTGAGAAGTCTGAGGACTCTAATAAACACAACATGAATCTAATCAAATATAATTATTCTATTACATTTATTATATTTAAACGGCCTCTGCATTAAAACAACTTTTAATAATCCTCTGTCCCACTACTAAGTTAGAATAAAAAATGAATTATTTCAAAATGTCTATTCAAAGTGAAAAGAAAGCAAATGTTCATTAAGTGCCATCTGTAGTTTGAGTGATTTTTATAGCGCTGTATACCAAGATCTGTCATGCTTAAGTTATGAGCTAGAGGAAGAATGAACTGGTTGAATATCTGTCTTGTACATGTTCAACAATAAATTAGCAAAAGGAACATTTACTGAATCAAGCCTCTCTTCTTGGTGCAAAAACTGTGCAAGGTCCTCCGGCGTGGTTCCCAGCATGCCTTGCTCTTGCAGATACTGGATTCCTCTCTTTGGCTTCTTGTTAAATCTATACATTACAAAGAACAGCAGTGTTAGAAAAGCAAACCCCATTATTGCAACAACACGATGAATAATTGAAGTGAAGTGTTTGGGGGTAAACATACAGGTCTATGCCTTGCTCGATAATTTCCTTCTGCTGTTTTAGGACCTCAAACTGCTCCGGATTGTCAGTGCCGGACATTTGAGTGCTGTAGCTTCCGATGCCAGAGGACGCAGTGGAGTCCAAAGAGTTAATACTCCCATAGCGGTTTATAGTGTCAGGGGCCTTCGTCTCTGTGTTGTCCTGCTCTGATGGTTTCTCTTGACCTATGGGAAAGCACATTTACACAATAGAGGTAAAAGTATTACCAGATAGGGTTGTCAAAAGTATCAATACCCAGATACTAATATAAATAATCTAATCTAATACTAAAACTAGTATCAAAACCAGATACAGATTTGAATAAGTTTTGATATTGAAAAACATTACATAAATAGAGGAAAATTGGACTGTTCCTGAATAGTTTTAGAAAACCACATGGAAATATTAAAGAAACTAATATTATTTTGTGTTCTATTGTCTTAAAAAGAATATATTCAAAATAGGGGTTAGAAATTTGAATTTGAAATCGTGACTACCCCATTAGTGAAGTAATATCACTGGTAGGTTGGGTGATATGGCAGTAAACAGTAAAATTGAATCATGATGTGATTTTTCTCCACCCACTCCTTAGATAGAGCAGGATGGAGGCAGACCAGAGTCTGAAATTGGCAGATCTATCCATCATGTGAGTTAGGATTTTTAGAAGCCCATAGCTTTAGTAACATCCTCTCATATAAACAAACATGTGATAAATTTACCTTGTGACCAACAAAAATTGCAATGGGTTTTTTTTGCCCAAATTTGAAGTTAAGTAAGTAGTTTTTTAAAAAGAAGGGAAGAAGGGTAAGTGACTATAAAGCTCCAGGCATTTATATCCATGTTCTAGTGAAATCACAAAGGTAGGAAGAAGTCTTTTCTCAGCACGCAGAAACTCATCTAAGAGGTTTTGAAAATGAACTGACACAAGCAAGAACGAATGCAGCAAACGAAATGAGAAACTGTAACAAAAATGGGGTGAAATGACCCTGGGGCTGGTTTAAGAATTATTGCAGACAGAAAGGGTACGCACACTGCTGTTTGCTCTCACTAAAACTGCAATGGGCCATGTTTATTTACAAAGAGCAGGTGCAAGCAGAGTACCGAGCGAGAGAGGCATGGGGCATTGTAAGAGGTGGATTATCTAAAAGCTTCAGGAGGTGCAGTTAGAACTAGGGGCTGGAAAAGGCTGTTTTTTAAGCCGCACAAGAATGATGCCTGCTGGAGTGTGGCCATAGCTACCCAGGGTCTTATTACTCATTGGAAACTCTCTAAAACATTTAAGACAGTGGAGGAGCTATTTAAGTTGGTTGGGTGTCTTCTGTGTGTCTATTGTTACAGGGAAAGGGACAAACTGGGCACTTTATCAGTTAAACAGAGCAGAAATAGTTAATAAATATGGGGGAGGATTTAGTACTATTAAGCTGTAAGGATCAATAAAAAATACACAACACAAGGAAGTCTGTTGGAACAAGATCTAAAGTTAGAACAACTATCACAGCAACACAGTTCTAGCAAACACTGCAGACAATACGACAGTTACCTGCTCGTGCTTTGGAGTTTTTCCAACATAATGAAACATATTTGAAAGGAAACAATTGAATGCATTGTGTTTAATACTTAAGAAATGTTAAATTTCACCAGAATGTGAAAAAACAAACTTAGCCCTCAGATCAGTTTATCTGTAGGTAACACGTCTGTCTGAGCTGGTTAATTATGACAGCTTAGCCTAAGGGCAGCCGTTGTACTGCCTCAGTGACCTGTGGGATTGATTTCACGGCCAATTCCTAAAGTTGCACTTTCTCTGCACCATGAGCTGTTCCTTTGGCTAAGAAACTCCTGTAAGAAGAGAACCAGCAGCCGTTTTTTCCCCTAGAGTAATGTTTTGCATGTCGTATAAAGGTATTTTATGCTGGCTTGGCCCAAAATATTGTACTCTTCTACACCAAACTTTAATATTACCCTCAGAGGGCTGCCCTCTGTTTTCACTCTGCCCCCACTGGACCCTGTATGACTGAGTTCTTGCTGTAATGTTGATACAAGTTATGTCAATGCAAACGGCTGTAAGCCAATGTAAAACTGGTTTATATGTAAATTATAATTTAAACAGAGCACTAAGATGAACTAACAAACATTAACCATTTAGATAAACACATAGACAGGCCTTACCAAGGCTGGTCTGGGAGTTGGGGTTCACATACTGGTCCTTACTCCATTCTACCATACATTTCAAAATGGACACTAGACATTCAAGGCCCTTCTTCCGCAGAGTCAGCTCCTATAGAAAGAATATTACAGGTTACTCACTCTGCCAAGCGTTTACAATTACTTATTAAAGTTGTACCTGTAACGGTGTTGTGCCGAGCTCATGGCCACCACGGCCCTGTGCAATTTTTGACAGGTCATTGACCAAGCGTTCAAAAATATTGGCAGCATTCAAGTCACAATCATAATTGACATAGATGTCCACCACACTCTGGGCATCTGCAAAAGCACATAATATTCAGCATCAGGTTAAATCACAGCTTTAACAGTGTTTCTGTTGAACACAGAAGAGACCAACAGACCTGCACATATTCTGGTCAGTGTCTGGATCACCATCCACTTGTGGTCATAGGAGCTTGTCGAGGTCTCCAGGATGTAGAGAAAAATCTCTTTGAAGAAGACCTGAAAAAGACACAGGGCAATATGTGAATAACAAAAGGGAAAACACTACAGGCTTCTCAAACTGAATATAAAATCTGCAGAACATTGTATTTCAGCGGAATCCATTTTCCTTGAAACATAATCTGAAACCAGGACACTTTTCATCAAGACAATGGTAGTTGTGGGTTTCCCAGCTATTTTATTATTCAGTCACAATGACATTTAAAAAATATACACTATTTCAATTACCAAAAAGTGTAGCAGGTTCTTTCAGTGAAAAGAGAGCACACAGCACAGTGCAGATTACCTCGATTTGCATCTTGAGATGAGTCTTGAAGTGCGACAGCAGAGTGAGGAAAATGGACAGAGAGAGTTCAAAGACCTCGGGTACAGACGAGACCCCGTTCTTAGACAGAGCCACACAAAGGTACTGCTTGATGGCGTTTATGAACATTTCATTGGTTTTAAAAATGGGCCCAGCGTTCTGCAGAATAGACAGCAGCAGCTGCAGAGACAAGACCTTTGACCGTAACTCATGAGACCTAAAGAAGACAAAATACAAAAGAGATTGAATTATGTAGGTTTGTTATTTACAGTGAATATTTAAAGACATATTAAGGCCATACTATGATAAAATAAGGACAACTGTAACACTAAAACACATCATAATGTATCAGAGAGTTCGCAAAAAAATAATCAAGTGTTTTTCAGCTAACTCATACTTCCCTACTTTATATGCTGTTACTGGCTCCTTTTTACCGATTCCTTTTATCTCCAAAGGGCAGAGGACATTTGTGGGAAAAAGAAAATATGTCTTTTTTTCTTTTGAAATTCATCAAAATAAACATTAAAAATTCTTGGAACAACACAAGTATCTTTTCAACATTTCTATGCTAACCTAAAAGCAGACTGATGCCTCATTGTTTATCAGTTCTCAAATTATTATTGGACCAATCTCATTTAGAAACATGACTCAAATATTTTCCTACACACAGTGCTCTCACAAAGAATGAGATGGAGAAGCTGATTCTGACTAAGCAAATGCCACTGCAAGTAGATTTCTAATAGTAATAACTTTATATAGATGGAAGAAATAATGTTTTTTCTTGAGCCAACTAAAACAGACATCTCCTGTAGGCTGTAAGATGTAAAGAAACAAAGCCAAAGAAGGACTCACTTGGGATCTGGTGGTCCATCAGACAACGGCTTCATAGACAGTTTACAAAGCGATCGAAAGACCAGGAAGGCGTCTTTCTGGAGGATGTGGGAGAATTTTGCTCCTGGAGGCTGGCCCGGAGTAGCACCAGATTCCTGCAAAATCCAATGAATAATTTAATACACAGTAAATTCATCAATCCACGCAACAAACACACAACAACTACCAAACAACAACAACAATAAACACAAGGTAAACGTGTTCATATGAAAGATGTGTGGTTTACCTGAGTGTCAGTGGATGAGACAGACAGCCGGTCGTCGGGAAGAGAGGGGGTGAAGGTGGCAGAGATTGGCGTTCCCGGGATGCCGTTGGCGTGGACATGCTCGGTGTCGCTGCCCGCGGTCCCCTCATCCTCCTGGGAGCTCTGGTTGCCCTCGGTGACAGCCTCGGCAGGCTCAGGCTCGGCTGGCTCTCCCGAATCCTTCGCCTCAGAGCACAGGTTTGCAGGGTCTAGACAGTGCCCTGTGAGTATAAAATGAATAAAAGAAGGGGAAACAATAATATGCAAAATCAACATAAACATCTAACATACATTTTCCAGTTTGTCAATAAGTTAATTGGCTGCTCTTACCTCCAGCTACAGTATTGACTACTTCTTGAAGTATACTCTGGACAATTTCCTGGGCTTTCTCCTCATAGTTGGGAGCGTCTCCTTCCTCACTGGCCTCCGTATGCTCTTGAGCTTCCGCATCTAAATTGTATAAAATTAAATAAATTATGATAATAACATGAATTATTAAAAATGAAAAATTTGATTTACATAGATCCTTGTAATATACCTGCTCTTTTATTATCAAATGCATCTCTATATGTTCTCCAAAACTGACAAGTACATTATCAGAACTATGCCTATATTAAATCCAGTGTTATTGCTTACTCTGTGCCGCTGCTGTCGCCTGGTCTGCTTCTGTCTGTTCATTTTCTGCCTCACAAAACTCTGTCCCGTTCTCCGGGTCTGGACTCTCATAGGCGGGCCCCTGCTCTGACACAGACCGGCTGCTCCCCTCGGGGGCGG
>KN486812.1:141640-152973 GCA_000787095.1 Periophthalmodon schlosseri | reverse complement strand
ACCGGCTGCGCCCCTCGGGGGCGGGGGTGGAGGGGGCTGTGGAGGGCGTGGAGGGGGCAGAGGGGATGTTGATGGTTGGGGTGGGAGGCGTGGTGGGACCGTTGGCCTCTTGGATCGGGCTCTTGGACTCGTTCTGAGGCGTGACCGGGGAGTGTTGTCGATGGCGCTCTCTCTCCTGCTGCTTTGCCTCCTGCAGCTACAAGCCACAAACACAATATGTACTCCGGTGAATATAACATAACAACAAAAAGAGGCGTTTCCAAATTGTTTACACAGAAAAAAGTGAATGTACAAATCAGGCATAACACCATCGCCAACCGTCTGTTTATGTCCTAAGCACAACTCATTTCCCATCTAGCTTAATTTAACAGGTCATAATAATCAGTGACCAGTGGACACATAATGTTATACCTGATCAATGCAAGTTGCTCAATGAACTTTGATGTCTGTAGTAATGAAAAGATAAAGGTAGAAACGTTTCATGCTTGTATATACAAAGATTAAGTCCAGTGATAGCAGACAGCATTTCCTCTGGAAAATAAATGCATGGCTGGTGCGTCACGGTTGACATAAGTAACCACTTCCTCTGATATGGGAATCTGAGTGGCACTATACTTTGGTGAAGGTAGGTCATGAGCCAAAAGTGGGTCAGAAAACAGAGCAGAAGCCTGATCATTGTATTATTCACAGTCAAATGTATTTGAGAGAGACACTCACAAATCATCTCTGAGAGATGCATTAATCTATGTGAAAGATACTGATGCTGAAAACTGTCCAGTGAATGTTTTTTACTCAAGTGGAATTATAAGAATCCAGGAAGTGTTTCTAGTGTCAAAAATAATCTCCTAAAAGAAATGTGAAGACAAACCACAGTTACTGACTCGATAAATACAGAAGCACTAGATGGTAAATAAAATCTGTGACAGATAAAATAATGGTGATAGATGGTGACCTCCCCCCTCTGGAGAAGAGAAGTGTTTCAGTAAACACTGTAATGAGCTCTGTATTTGACAATGAAGAATGAAGTCATTGGGCACATACTATTACTGTTCATTTAAGATACTAATAATTATCTATGATGAGTGAACAGGAGACAAATAAATTCCCAAATTAAACCTGTTGCCTTTTTATGTACAGGTCAGGACTGAAGAATTTGGGGCTGATGGGAGCAAGTTGCCCTGTATATGTCACACACAGATGTTCAAACACTATGGTCTCTCAAAGCCTTTTTGTTAATTAGGTTTTCTGTGTTGCATGTCACATAATATGTCACATTCAATGAGACAGCATTCTTAAAGGAAACAATTAGTATTGAATATAAGCAATGGTAACAAGGGTAGACAAGCAGAGCTTATGGAGAAGCAGCCCAGGCAGAGCAAACAAACTAAGCTCATTATTTAAATGCCACCTCAGTGGGATAGTGAAGGCTGAGCCGAGTGTTAGAGCCTGAGACAGGCTCTAAGGATGCATGTGTGTGATCATAATACCACCTTTACATCTCAGAGTCTGCCATGTTTCTGCCTCTCTACCTTGTTTTAGTGTCAGGCAAAACTCTAAAATAACTGTATCCAAAAACAGCACAAAACGGTCAATAGCAAGTCAGCTGGAGCCATCTTTGCCATAACATTTAGCAAACCCCAAGAGTTCATGTTAACGACAATGTGCCAAGGTGTGGGAGAGCAAGATGATTTGAAGACATGTCAACAAGCTATGGCAAGCACACAATGGAAGAAAAGTACACAGAAGCGCCTGCTCCAGAACGGTGTAGGAGCCAGAGAGATGAGTGCAGGATGACAGCAGCATGATGCAAACACAGACACAGTGTTCAGTCCAATCAGGCAAATCACAGCAGTCCTGCAAGCTTTACCTGGCGGTCACGCTTTCTGGAGGCCAGAGACCAAGATATCTTGTGATTTGTAAGCTATGTGTCCAAAGGAACGGAGGGAGGCAGGTAAGGGGGGAAAGTGTCATTCAAAAAGAAAAAAAGGACATTAGAGCAGGTTTTGTTGGGTCAAATCATCTTCTAATTGTCCCTCACAAAATACAAAACAAACATAAATTTGACTGAAAGGTACAGTACACATACAGAATATGTAGTATATCTATTGCATTTGCAACAGATATTTGGCACAAACATTTAACACGAGAGACAGACTGACTTCAGAGAGGCTTAACGATAGGCCTCTCACTGTGGTTCTGAGGCTCTGCTGTTGACTCTTCCTCTGCATGGGTAAAGTAAATATGTGATTGTGTTGAACATACTGCTTGGTTTTCCATGCGTGCAAAGATGACGTTGAGCATCTGTGTGAGCGTGGCCTTGGCGGTGGTCTGGTTGATGAGGTTTTTGCTAGCCAGGTAGATGTTGTAGCAGGTGCGCACGGCCTGAAGGACAGTCCCCTCATGGATCTCTATGTGCTGAGAGGTGACCGCTGTCAACAAGGCCTGGATACAAGACACACAACCTGAGACGGAGCCACTATATGTTCAAATCTAAAGCTTCATAAATACAATTAAACATAACAGCCATAATGGCCATTACAAGCATTTGGTCAGTTTCCTCTCCAGATCACATAAGGGTTCAATTTGGTCAGTAACATTTTTTAAAGGTTAAAAAAGTACTACTAAACCTGGTGAGGATGAAACTAAATGAGTAAATTAGAGAGCTATAGTACGGTTTGTGTCTTTGTGTCAACTATTACACACATAATTTGTGAGAAAACCTAATCCTTTGAATAAAAAATATTTTTATAAAAAACAATTGTGCCTAAAAATCGCTCCAGATGTAACTCAAAGTCTCACCTTGATGATCTGGAGTTGCACGCCTTCATCGGTCTGAGGGCCCTGGAAGCAGGCGCAGATGGTTTCGATGATGCGGTCGATGAGCTTCTTGCCCGGGGCTGTGCTGTCAGGGGCATTGCCGGTCAGGTGGCCGTATGCGATCAGCTTCTACACAAGCAAAACAAACACAGGCACGAGCAAAAGTCATATTATAATGTACAACTCTTGTGACATCTTTGCCCTGCAACCTTTTGACCTCTCCTCAGAAACACTGGAGGGTGTGTGGTGCCACTCTGCACTGACCTGTAAACAGTCTAGCGAGGTGATGACGATGCGGGGACATTTGGACTGACATGCAAGCTCAAACGGCAAGAAGTACTTGTCGGCCTCGATGAAGTTGGTCTTGGATTTGATGGGGGGTAAAGTGCTGGAACCTGATTTGTTGTCTCCACTGGGCGGACTAGAGAAGAAATACAGAGTTATGAGTGACATTCCAAACCAATGAACTGAACAGACAAGACGCATGGTTTAGAACTGGGCTAAAACACTCACTTTTATTTTAATAGCCAACTAGTCACGGTTTTGTTTGTTTTTTTTTGATTAGTCGACTTGTCTAATGATTATCAATGCTGTAGCTGGAGAATGCTTTCATAAAACTGAACAAGTTTAGGCTTTAAGTATGGTACATGAGGGCTTCTTGGTGGAAAATATTTACAAGCTAAGTGTATTTTTATTAAAAATTAGTAAATATATATTCATTGAAATAAATTTAATAACAGAACTGTCTTTGCAATAAAAACTGTTTTCCTAGTAAAATGGTACATGTACATTGCAGCCCTAAACGCTCACCATCCCTTTGACACAGAAGCCGTATGACTAACACATGAATAGCCTGTGTTCAGAGCTGCATGTTACACCAATATACAGAACAACATTTTGCTCAAGACTTAATTTAAAATGAGATTACTCTAGCCGTGTTTCTCAAGGCAAATAACACCACATTTTATGACAGTAGATTAAACATATTGCCTGGATACTTCAAAGTTGTATTTGATCTGTCCTGGGAGGCTTAGTAATCCCAGAAATGTGCTATTTAAAACCCAGACTTGATGCATCCCCACTGACAAAGCATCTTCACTGAATCATACAGACAAACTCATATTAAGTCGTTATAAGCTTGCACTCAGAGCAGAGGTGGACCATTGATTTTAGCAGACATGTGTTCGCAGCATCCCTAACCACACCCAAACTGCGCTGGGATGAGACAGCGAAGGGAGTGGAGTGGGGAGGGAGGAGGAGGAGGAGGAGGAGGAGGAGGAGGAGGAGGGACACGCGGGCTCACACAGAAAGGGAGAGGTTTCATTGTTTATGTCTTGGCAATAGAAAGGCATGACTTCAGCTTTTTCAAGGGGACGACCTCAGAATGCCAGAGAAACACAGCATAAGGCAGCTATGTATGAGAAAATGTGAGCCAAGATGGAAGTAAGCCATGCAAGCGTTTAAATATGAAAAGATAAAATTACACTAGAGAGGAGTGATGATATAAGATATATTCATTGCATTTAAGATGACAAGTTAAGAGCGCTGGTGGAGCTTATCTGTATGCATGTATATTGGGGTCTTGTCCATTGTGTTAAAAGTCTACAGGGAGCACTGATCGGCCCATCCTCCACTCACTGTTAAGCAGCTTATTATCATGATATGCAGATTCACTTACATTACACGAGGTCTCAAATGTAGTAAATTAATAATGACATCGGCACGATTTTAATGGCGGCTGGCAATTAAAACTTAAGATTTGGGGGTAGCTCATTTTTCAATTAAAAAAGAAAAAAAAAACCACACTCACACACACACACACACATACATATACACAACAATACATATACAAACAGCACAACAATACATATACAGATAACACAACAAGGATAACACCTATGTGCCAGTGTATTTTAGTATTATGCCTTTGCCTTTTTGGAACTGTAACGGTACCTGATAAATGTGATCACAATGATATTAATTCTATTGGTTATTTATTAACAAAGAACAATAGATTTGTTTGTAAGGGAAGATGGAAGCACTCAAGAATTTCCTGTTTCATTGTCCCGTGTGTTAACAGCTGCGATTCAGAGGCAGTGCACAGTTCCAAATATTTCTCAATCACTGGAAGTACATCATTTTTATTTTATTTTAAATGCTCCCAACAATACCGTAAAAGTTGCATAATATATAATGCCATATTTTTTTTTATAGTTTCACTCACACATGTTTGAGTAAACCCTTATCATTAGTCTGTCTACATCTCCAAAGCTCAAAATGCTCTGTTCTACCTTGTGATGTCATGCAGTGGTAGTTTTCAAGTTAACAGCTACGTTTTCCCTTTAGTTCGGTAGAGATTGGCAATTCCAGGGCTGAAATGATCCAAGTGATTCTAGTGAGTGTGTATGGAGTTTAAAAACATGGTGGAGCACTTCCTGTATTACCACATCAGTGTTTTCAGTTTGAGAGAAGAACTCAGCCTAAATATGCCGGGTTTGTGTGTTAGACATGTGTGAACACAACAAAACACAACTCCAGGTATGTTTTGATGAGGAAACAACATTTTAACACAGATCAGAAAATAGTGTAATATATAATCATAATATAATTGATCCCTCCGAACCAGGATGACAACATTATTTGGTTCGCCCACTTGTGATGGTTTTTGTATCACATTAACTTTAGTTTATGATTCAGAAAGTTTGATTTGATACTTTGCAGTGACATCATACTGGGGGGTTGTACATGTATGTCTATGGCGGGATGTTCAGGAGTTACCATGGTGACACAATACACACATTAGAAAACACTGCCAAAAAAGCTTTAAAATAGTCTCAAAACTCTGAAAGAAAAAATACCAAATTGATTTAAATAACACATTATCAGGAGTCTGTAATCAATATGAGCTTTCATGGTCCCATTTAGGCGTTTGATTTTTAAAAACGGTGAGAGTGACTAGCTGAAAAACTGGCTAATGCTAGCTAGCTTGTGACTGTAATGTAATTTGTGAAGGATTATTTTACAGCACACATCAGCTCACCAGTTTCAGCTAAGTCAGTTCTTTAAAGTCAGATTGTGTTAAAACAAAGCTCAGATTAAAGTCTAACTTGAGTAACAGAGATTCAGACACAGCAGAGCCTACAGTTAGCATCACACCCAGAGGGAATGTTAATGACATCAGCTGCAAAGTATCAATAATCGTAAAATCTTAATGTCTCGTCTCACAATAACTGCAACAGGAAAAGGTTGTACTGTGACATCCCAACTTAAAATAGGATGTTGTTGAGTAAATTAAATTTTATAACCAATTCTAGATTAAAATGCATAATGTGTTTTATCACTGCGATTCCCCAGACAAAACCTTGTTATTTCTATCAGTACTCAAGTGAAATGCAAAATCCTCTGCTGGTGTTCACAATACTTTTTAGTCACTAACAATCTTTGATCTAAAAGTTTCCAGCTTTTGAGTGTGAAACGGGTCAAGCTAATTTGGAGAGAAATTCGGTAAGGTAGAAAAAAAAATAATAGCTTTGTTTGCTAGCTTGAAAGTTAAAATGAGACCACAGGAAGAAGATAAGGAAGCAGGGCACTCAAGGCACGCATTACTGTGAACCTGGAGTTTCTTAGCAGCAAATACATTAGTAACAGCCATCTCAGGAAGAGCATTAGACAGTACTTGTGGAAAATGTGACACAAAAACACAAAAATAAAGTAATAGTGGTAGTAGTTCTTTCTAAAATACACTCACGATCATAGTTAATCAATTCTTACCTCAATTTTTCGGATTCCTCTTTGATTTCCTCTGAAAAACAAAAGAAGGGAAAGATTAAATTTAATTAGTATTGCAATGGGTCTTGGGAATGTTGAATATGCTGTATTTTATTCCGCTAATGACACCGCGGGGACTGAAGCCAGATTTATAAGCCAACACACAGGATTATGACACTTTTATGAAGGACATATTTCTCATGAAATGGCCCAAGAGCAAAACGTTTTATCTGTCACATTATAAGAAGCTGCAGCTGCGATGAGAACCAGCCTCTATACATCCAAAACAATGGATGTATTTTTGCAGATTGAAATTGAAAAAGAATCCATGTTTAAGGTAATAACATAGGCTCCTGCTGGTTTAAAAACAACTGCACTTAGCTGTCTGTGTGCACATATCAGTGAGAGCCCTTTTGGGTTTTTTGCAAATAGGGATGTCAAGATAAATCATGTAATCAATAATCGTGATTGTTCAGGTCAAAATATAATTGTAATTGTGTAAAAATTATAAAATGTAAAGTGCTTTCTTGCATATTTTATGTTACATTAAATTTGCTTTATCAGCCAGAAAGTTTTATTTAATGAAGCTGATCACAAACTTAGGCTGACCAGATTTTCAAGGATCAAAACTGAAGCCAAATCACAAAATATAAAACAGAAACAACTTTTGTATCATGGAAAATGTTTTTGTAAATTATGTGAAATATAAAAAATAACATTGTCATCAGTAAAAATCATTCCAAGATTATTACTTCATATGTGAGAACACAGATTGGCAATGTTTATGAAAAATGGTCAGTTTTGAGTGGTCATTTTCTTACTTAAATCCTATAGAGACTTCACCATCGTATTGCCTTAACTTCCATCCACAGAACCATCACTCACTGCAGGCTAAAATTCCCTGTTTATTTCACAGATCTCCGGGCATGAAAGCAGTTGTATGAACTTGCTGAGAGTTGGCACAGTTGAGAGAGGAAGAGAGTGTGACAGACTCAGAAGGAGGGATGACAGAAAGAGGGACAGAAATAGAGCAAGGCGAGAGGGAGAGAGAGGGAGGGAGGGCAGAATGTTCACTAGGCGTTTAAAGGCAGTCTTGAGTGAGAGAGCTGACTGCGATAGTTGGGGAAAACCCACTAAAAGCAATGACAGCTCAATTATTTCCCCACTGGAAGGCTCAAAGTAATGCACTCAGAGAGAATATTTAGCACTTAACACTCGATGGAGGTATTACAGGGCTGGTTTAAGACTATTTCACTGTAGTCACATGGAAGAGCAGGCAACGCCATCAGAGTGGACACATTTAGTTATACATGTGCTTTAAACAGTAGTTTAATCTCCCTCTTTTTGGTGAATAGCATAAAGTTGAAAACAAGGAAAAACAGAGAATTGTAGGTTAGCTGGCTATGCTAACTGCTGATGGCACGACAGCCGAGTGGAGCGTTCATATCACATTAAGAAGGTTCTGGGTTTGATTTTCATTTGCATGTTCTCCCAGTGTTTGAGAAGTTACATCAGGTTTCCATAAGAATCCTTAACTCTAGCTGAGGGATGGGTCAAATACAGAGGATTGATTTCCCTGCAAGAGGCAATTCAGAGAACTCATTTAAAAATGATTTTTGTTGATTAGTAGGAGACAAAGAAATGAAATGAAAGGAATGCCATAACAGTTAAGCCAATACAAATGCATAATGGATTTGATACGAACTGTGGTAAAAAAACAAAAAAAAAAAACAGAACAATTTGTTTTGTTTCATTCATAGGTGGATAATTTGTGCGTTATTAGGGCTGCACAATATATTGCAAAAGTATGGACATTGCAATATTGGCTTTTTCACTGAGCCGTCTGGCTAGTTCCAGTTCTCTCAAAAAGTGTGGAGCAGCACTTCCCGCTCCATTCATTGTGTATTGGAAATTAGCCACGTCGTGGTAAAATAAATCTATATTTAAATACCAGGCAGCGGATAGGAAGTTACAGATAATCAATCACAGAAAGCATGTCCAGACCTTTACTACGATGTGAATACTTCACCAGAGGAAGCTTCCCTGTTTAAAAAAGTAGATATTTATATCTTGAAGCTAATGTTAACTGAAATAGACATTAATTAGTGATGTTAAAACAGCACTACAATGAATGATTTTGCACAGAAAAACATTGCCTTGTCATTAGATACATTTTCATAAAGTTGTTTTGAGTTCTATTTTGAGATTTAGATTATCTTTGCATTAGCTTTGAGACACAAATATCTTCTTTTATAAACACACAAGTTTCCTCCGGTTAAGTCTTAACATGAAGTCTGTGATCATCCATGCGTAACTTGCTGTGCACCTTCTGATATTTAAATATTGATTTATTTTAGCAAGACCCTGCTAAATCCTCATAGAGAATAATAGTGTGGTAATTAGAGTTATTTAACCTTTTTTCTTTGCTACATAATTCCATATATCGTGTTTCATATTTTGAAGAACTAGCCAGGCCGCTCCGTAAAAAGGCCTATTGAGTCACGCAATAGATAATCACAACAAACATATTTATGATTTTACACAGTTCTATATGTATATATTGTATATTGCAATATTTCCCAATATTGTGCAGACGTATATACTATGGTTAAGAAGTTATATTTTTCTTTATAAATCAATAGTTGTTGAGACCTTGCAAAGAGCCAAATGGCACAGGAAACAGTCTGGTCTGAACCATCTCCAGTGTGTGATGTTGAACTGAAATGCACTTTTGGTGGCTGCGGCAGGAACCAGGCCAGGATTCAAGAGAAATGAATGGAAGTGCCAGTGTGATGCAATCAGAGAGCGCATCAAGCACAACGGAAAGAGAAAGAGGAGGAAAAACACAGGGACGGGACACAGAGACAGATAAAGGATGTGATGGAGGAGGCCAGATGCCAATATTCAACAAATACAATTATGTCTTTCCTCTTTACTGCACAAGATGTTTGGGCTTTTGTAGAAAATGGGCTGAAAATGTGAATATGCCATTTTTCAATTTGGGACTTTGTTTTGTTCTGTATCATTAACTGAAAAAGCAAAATACTAAACAGAAATTAAGTACATTTCTTCTTTTTATTACCTCAGTAGATTCCATGAACATAAATTGTTTCTATAATAAACAAAATCAAGCAGTATTTAGAGCAATACCAGTCAAAACAAAGCAATGAGAATTCTGTATAACTCAGTACAAGTCCCACGTACTACGCTCAATGTTTACTTATTCTTCAAATAGGTGTTGTACTGGTCTCTATTAAAATAACAATAAAAAAATATAAAAATGTAACAGTATGATTCAAAAACCAGTTGTCTAGACTATCGTTTTGTATTGATTTGTTCCTAGTTTTCAAAGTCTTGCACTTTCTCCAAGGGCTACACATAACTTTCCAGTCCCTGCTCTGCCCAGTGAGTGCTCCAGTCCAGAACGGACAAGCAGAATCTGAACACTTTCTTTCAAAGATGTGTGAAATTACAAACCAGCCGTGACCCCAGGCATCTTAGCATTAGCCTCACGTACCACCATCTCTGACACTGTTGTAGCTAGTACATGTATGCTAATGCTAATGCTAGGAGACGACAGGCGGGATAGAGATGGGGCCCTGTCACATCCATGTGTCACATAATTATCCTGGGGTGTCAGAAGGGTGTTGATGAAGAAAAGTCTCGCAGGATTTGAACTAAGAAACCATAGCAACAGACGGTCACAACGGTGGACTACCACCAGAAGTGTACACCAGTGGGCCAGGATATATTTTACTGGGTCTGGCAAAGATTGCTATACAGTGCAAATATTGGAATGCAAGTAAGTAATTCATTTCAGTTAATTCAAGAACATAATTTGCAATATAAATTTCAGTTTTTGTGTATAGGTATAAAAGGCTTAATAGAATAGATAAAATAATAAATAAATAAATCCACCTTAACCAACTGTAACCATTTAAATTCAGGCATGTTTATTTGTTGCCGCTTTTCCACCTTCAAGGCACTCAAAACGCTTGACATCATGGAACCACTCACCCATTCATACACACATTCACACACCAGTGTACGCACAAACTGGGGGTCTTGCTCAAGGACACGAGTATTCATCTGTGGGAGCTGGACCACTCTACCAATGATGTTTATGTCAAGAGTGGGTTTCGATTCACCAACTTTCAGGTCAGAGGACGAACACTCTGATCAATGAGCTACTGTGATAGTGAAAAACATCACAGTTGTAGCGTGTATGGTGTATTTCAAAACATACTGAAGATTTACAGTATTCATATGTACAAGCTCTGCAAATTGCTTTGGTCTAACCCTTGGGCCACCTCAGTACAAGCTACAGTTACACATTAACCTGCTCTCCTCCACACTGAGTCTGATCTGAATGTCATAGAAAACACTGCTGACCGTTCTGTGCTGTGTCCTTGCATTGCACCAAACACAGAACTCACCAGAGACTGTAGCTCTATGGGACTGAGAGAAAGTCCCACAGAGAGGCCCCCACACTTTAATGTAGAGACTGAAAAGACCAGGGGCCCACCGGAGCTATGTGCATCCCATACTGAGAAATCTGAGCACAAAGTAACTTGCATAGTGTAACATTGTACTAGAAACAGCAATGGAACGTAACATGTTATGAATGTGTCCTTGGGATGAACTGTATGTGATAGTGATGCTACAAATTCAGAACATTTTGTGCCTTGTCCAGATCTTGCTTTATTTCAGATTCAGAATGTGATTCAGACATGACAGTGTCAAAGCAG
>KN486812.1:112962-141599 GCA_000787095.1 Periophthalmodon schlosseri | reverse complement strand
GAGGCGGAAGCCCAGTCCCCCGGCTGAAGCATCGTGTACATTAAAACACATTAGAGACTTCCTGAACTGTGCAGGCCTCACACAGCCACAAAGAGCTCCATAATGCCTAAGAGCTGACACACCGTCATCTTTTAAAGCAGGCAACCTTCTTAGTCAAGTTCCATAACATAAAAAGCTTCTGAAAAGTGGAGAGTTTGGGCCAACATTACAAAATACGACAAGAACTTTTTAGATTACACCATATATAAAAAAATAATTGCCTTCACGGAGGAGAAGCAGTGTACAAAACCATCAAACTGACACTGAGGTCTTCATTATCTCATCCTCCACTGTTCCCTCATCAAGAAACAAGTGGGTCATACTACTGTCCCATTTCTGTGTGTTACATAAGAAACTCCACAAACCGCTCCAGCCACTGCCTCTACTCCAGATATCATCATCTTAAGTTATTACACACTGTTATTTCAAGCGGACAGTAAAGCTCCTTTTAAGCCAAAAAAGGGTCAGTGAAAAGCTATGCAGTTGCTTGCAGACCTCCACATAGATGAAACATACAATGCCAGCAGACACTACTCCAGTTAGGTAGGCAACTTCCTTTGTTTATACGGCAGTACTATGAGTATTAGTAGCCTTTGTTATCATGATGAGGAAATATAATAAGCTGAGATCCTCTTATAACAACAGTCACACACAGCAGTGCACTGATGTATGAATGCGTGGGTGAATGGGTGAGTGGTTTCTTGATGTAAAGTGCTTTGAGTGCCTTGAAGGTGGAAAAGCGCTATAATGTGACCATTTACCAAATACTCAAGTTAATTTAAGTAGGCCTAAGTCATGTTTCCAGCGTATTACAACCATTACTTCTACTGCTGCTGGTAATACTACGCACAATAGGGTACAGTTACTTTAACCTACAACCTTGGATATACCTGCTTCTGTTCTCAAACTCAATTTCTACAAACATAGAAGTAAACATTAGCAAAAAATACATGGTTACAATTTCAATTTGTTTTCTAAGCCCCGAAACTCATCATTTTGTGCGTTGTGAAAATGTATGCGCACCATAATACCAGCTGTATTATAGAAACATAATAGCCTTTGGTGACCACAGACTCCGATACACAACACCGAGTGAACACAGCCGTGGTGAAAAATACATGAGGCGGTGACGACAGGAGAGAGCCAGCGTGCCCTGGCCAGGAGTCAGATCACGCACAACCTACAAGTCTCTCAATGCTTTAGGAAAAAATGGAAATGTTGAAGTTTTGAAATTTGACTAATTTGACTTATTTGGAGGAGCTTTTAATCATGTTATGATGTCTCCTTGTCAAAAACATATGAAGTAGTGTTGTGTGTCATTCATATTAGGGCTGTAGTGTTGTCAGTCGGCTTAAGGAATTTCTTGGTTGACTAAAGTGGATCAATTAATCTAATAAGGGTTGCAGCGTGACACATTGCTGGCAAAAGCTCTTAAAATTATTAGGACCTTGCAAAAAAAAAAAAAAACTATACAGAAATACCAGTCATCAGCATCTTAAGTGAAAAGGCGGATTAAACAGCCCGGTCACTCCCAAAACTCCATGCTTTCTCCTTTCTGCTGTGGTCCATATACATAAGAATAATCTAATAAAAATAACTAATAAGTAGCTCCAAATCCTGACACGCTTTGGTATATACGGTGATCTATGAAGCTCCTCTATGTTTTTAAAGTCCATACATCCTCACCAGGCTCACTCTGTCAGATCTTACACTGACAGGCAGCTTTGCAAAATTTTCACTAATAGTAGTAATTAATCTCTTTTTAATCATGTCATTTCTAATTGTAAGTGATATGCCTGAGTCTTTTGTATCAACTCAGTAAAAGCACATTGTTGTTTGGAGAGTTCAGGCTTTGTTTTGGAGGAATAAATGTGACGATATTTTGTGTTAAATTGCACCAAATCTGCATAATTTATGACCAGGAAATTATTATTAAAAATATTAATATAAACACTACAAAATTTTAATCAATCAATATGTGGAAAAAAGTGTTTTATTTTTGTGATATAGTCCTGGTGATTTTAACTTGAAACAAACCGTTTCTCTCGTCAGTGCACCAGCAGATGAAGGCCTTGCACGCTCTACTACTGGCATTTTGGATAAACAGATTTCAGTTAGTAAATCTAAGGCAGTTTGAAAAGCCCACATAACATAAGCCTTTTTGTTAACCTTTCTACATCAAGTGACGAGTCTGAAAATACAAGAATGAACCCAGACACTGGATCCCTGGAGGAGGAGCAGAGGCAGCTACACCTTATGTAACGCATGTTTGAATAGGGTTTAATAAAGGATCCTTCTATCACACGAGACGCGAGGAGGCAAACTGATCCCGACTTAGACAACAACAAGAGAGTCTTAGATGCAAAGGTGCCACTATAACAGGCGGATAGTGAGTCAGCCAGGTCACAACAGTTTAAAATGGGGGATTGCTCAGAGCGGTTTTAAATACACTGTGCCCACCTAAACGTTTAACAGGTTAAGCTGTAGTCATTCTCCGCATCTGTTACTCATCGTTTTATAAGAAGGTTTATGTTTTTTTTAAGAGCTATGCAAGGCCAAAAAAACAAGTGTGGGTTTTCAATATCCAAATGAGATAATAGAGGGATTTGTGTAGTAGCTTAATATTCTAATCGCTTTCTGCGTCGTACCTCTTGTAGTTATTGTTGTTATAGAGACTAGTGCCAAGACCAACCACCCAAACTCTGCAATCAATCTACACCATTCTCAAACTGGGATCCTTGTTCCACGTGATGACAGACCACCAACATTTTAAAAACAGTGATAATTACTTAAATACTACAATTTGTTATTATATACAATCCTAACATTTGAAGTTTTAGATGGAAACAACCACACCAATAAATAAAACACTGTTAAGGGGTCCCCAGATTCAAAAACACAGAGAACTTCTGGCTCATAATAATCCTTTCAATTTTTCCAAGACTACAGCAAGCTTGTGTCCTCCTTAGTTTGTATTACTCCTTATTCTTTCTTATGTTTACAATTTTCTGAGACACCTCTTCGTCCAAATGTAATTTTGTCACACATTTGGTTTCCCTGTAGTCTGTTTGCAATGAACTTTAAAACAGGACTTCCAATAAATAGCTCTACTAAAAAGACCTGCTTGCATATTCATTGAGCTATCATCACTGAATAAATAAACACTATACACGGGGGCTAAACTGTGCTGGGTGGAGATCATGATAGTGCATTTTTACAAATCCCAGCATGCACACAGCAAAGACAATCTGTTTCATTCTGGATCACACCAAAGTCCACACTCTCGTCAGGGCAGCGTGACAAACAGCCCTCTGGCCCTATCACTACTGACAGACAACCACTACAGAAACACAGGCCTCTCCTCCACAGCACCATGACCAAGCATTCCTCAGGCAGCAGCCAAGTCCAGCAGCCCAAGGAGGGAGGGTCCACTACAGGGAGAGCATAGGCCAGACTGCAGACTGTCCCACCTCTTCTCCAGACATGAGAAGCTATGATAATATAATAAAATAAACAAAATGACTCCTTACCCACCTTATTCCGCTCTGGTCACTTTTACTTCTGGCTCCTACTAACCCGCACTACTTTTGTGATTGGCACTTCTGGATAAGCAGTAGGGTTGTCAAAAGTATTGAAAATTAGATACTAATCAATACTAAAACTAGTATCGAAACTAGGTACTCATTTGAACAAGTACTGATACTAAAAAAGTCACATTCACAGGACAGAAATGAACCTTTCCTGAAGAACTTTACAATGATCTTGAGCTGTATCTGAACAAGTATAAGACTACAATTGCATCTCAAAGCCACTTACCACTCCTTTGAAGACGGTGAGGTACAGATCTTAGCCAAAGAAAAAAATGCCTTGAGCGGGGAGTTAAAGGGGCCATTTTTGTTAGGAAAGACAATCCATCATTGAAGAGGAATGGGGGGCTTAGACATCATTTATCTCCTATTTATAACTCAATCCTCAGACCTAAATCAAAACAAGGAAAACAATAGTGCATAGCCAGTATGCTAATAAGTGTGATAGCACCCATTAGGAGCCTGAACGATTATGCTAAATATGACTGAGGCACAGTTCACACACAAACTGTAAACTGTAAACAAATAGGTGTGTTAGTTTCAATGTATTTAGCTCCTCCCTTCAGATAGATATAAGGCAATGTCCACCAGCAATCTGACCAGAACTGAAGAAGCTGCTTGGATGAGCAGCGAAACGTCTTCACTCTTTTTGTACAGCTAACAGAATTTTTCTTTTGCTATACCATACATAACATATAAGACTGCATGGCAATATATAAAAGGAATTACTATGATTTAAGGTTGAAAATCACATTCTATTGTCTAAAGGAGTGTTTTTAATGTGCACCAACAAATCAACAGTTTACCCTTTCCCTGCATAGCTTTAAACAGCTTTGTATTCTGTATATAATTTATTTGCTGTCGAGATTGGCAGCCCTATGCAAAATCATACAGCTGTAATTAAAATGGTGGCAACTTCCAGAATAAGGTCAAAATATTTTTTTTCAATTATGATTTATCTAAACTTAAATAATATTCTACAAATTCCTTTAAGATTACTTCTCTATGTCCCCAGATACAAGGTAAACAAATATTGCATTAATGTCAACAGTTAAGGCCGTAGGTGGTCAAGTCTTGATTTTGATTGCATGTTCTTATTCTCCTGCCGTTCTTAAACTTTGCGTTGCAAGACTGTAGTTTCCCCATTGTGGGCCAAATAAAAGTTTATCTTGTGTAATGTTTTTAACCGATTAGTTGTTGTCTTAGTTGTGCAACATAGCATTAGTCCACCTATTCATTTTATTGGGATTACTTCAGTGAGGACAGGAGCAGTAGGTCTGGTGGGAGATGCCCTCTGGAGAGGCTCTGCTACGTCACATCAGCCACAGCAACAAAACATAGGAGGGGGAGGACCGTTCAGAATATAAACTAGATATTTTTAAACCTAACACGCAGAGACTACTGTTTTACAAATACAGCATTGTCATTTTGATATTTTGTCTCTTGCATCCTCTCCTTGGTGTTTCGTAAGTAGTGAATTGGTTTTATGATTATTATAAAAATGTGATGTACTGTGTATGACTAGTTTTCACAGTTCTGTTGTTTACAACTGCTAAAAGAGTTAATGATAGGTCAGTAGCCATCACCTGAGCAGGAAGCTGGACACCAGAAAAACCATCCCACTGAATTAGCATTTCAAAGACCCATCTGTGTCTAGTCCAGATCTAACGACTGGCACCAAGCTCTCCATCCGACCCCTTTGGTTTTCCCCATGATGCTCTGGTGGCCATAGAAACAGGCGAGGGGCGGGTGTGTAGCTGACAAATATCTCCTTCACGTGCGCTGATGGCTGGATAACAACACAAGATGTAAAAGGTAAAGTTTTATTTTCATTCAGAGCCAACATTGGCCCTATTATCTGGAGCAAGAATACTCATTACCCCTCTGGTGTATTCATTAATCCAGCTACAGCATCGGGTAGAAAGACATAGTAAAGTTCCTCTGTGGTTAATCTTGGGATAAATCGTGGGCAGGTACCCACCTCCAAACTCGATACAGATAAA
Organism: Periophthalmodon schlosseri; assembly: GCA_000787095.1. Lineage (NCBI taxonomy): Eukaryota > Metazoa > Chordata > Actinopteri > Gobiiformes > Gobiidae > Periophthalmodon > Periophthalmodon schlosseri. The sequence goes on along the minus strand of KN486812.1, from coordinate 135,970 downwards.
CAGCTGAGACCACCACCAAGAGCATGAGAAGAATCAGCCCCCTGACATTTCTATTGTCTGCACTGAAAGGAAAGGTTGCCCAGCAGTAATTACATCTGAGGAGGTTGTCCAGGATACCACGCTTATGTTTGTGTGGTGAGGCCTAACCAGTCTAATGCCTACTTACAATATCAGGTGTTAACTGGCTTTGTTGAACTTGCTAAGGAGATTCTTTAATATGTTTTGATGTGGCTCAAAAGGTTATTAGATGTGAACATTTTGCTAGATACAGGACACACTGAATGGAGAAAAAAGAACTTTGTGTTATATTTATGCTAAACTGTCACATCAGCAACTGGTTAACATTATTTAAAAGTCATGCTTGCATCTATTGCATTTTGGTGTGTTCATCTGTGCCAAATCACTCCCTAGATTTTAATATAATTTTCACAAAAAACTAACATTTTTTCTATACCGGTACATTGGCTGATTGTGGTGGATCTATTCAAAAAGCATTTACCCTGGAACTTTAAGGTATCCAGTTAAAGTCCAGAGAGTGCAGAGAGAACAGTTTTATAAATGAAGCAGACAGGAGACATAGTTGGCTACTTTTCACGTTGTTTGTTGCCCTTTGAGTACAAAACTTCCTATAGCATCTGCCTCAGTATAATGATGAAAAAATACCTTATACAACAATAAGTTACAGCCATCCCATGGAGAGAAAAGAATGCCTTATCTGTTTTGGTGATAATTAATGGATACGTTTTCCCACAACAAACAACAGACAATGGAGACAAACACTGGTTTAAGACTGAAGGTGCAGCGCTCACTCATCACAGCTGAGAGTAAACCTCCTCCTCAGCCTAGATAAAAGGATTATTTATGCTTACCCAGAGAGGCCTGGTACTGCCACGTCCACTACTCTGCCGCTCATTACCTCAATATCAGTCACCCTTTGGGGCAAGCACCAGGAGCTTAGCCTGCTCTTAGTCTACGTCGGCAGCAGCCATATCAAAAACGGTGTCCTAAATATCCAAGTCAAAACTGTTTGACACTTACAATACTGAGAAAGTGAGTATTTTCTGTAGGCTGACACCATATAGAGTGAAGCGAGATTGAAAATAATTGGCTCAGTTTATATTTTACAGGGATAAATTACCATTTAGAGAAAACATCCCATTTCTTATTTAAGCATTTTAGCAGTATATCGACCACTAAATGAAGCAGGGATTCAATGATATAATATATCATTGAAACCAACAGTAAAGTTGAGAATAAGACATTTAAGGAAACAGGCACACAAAATGCCAAAATTACCCTGTGTGTAAAAATGTATTCCTTGTTATGTCTACTCATATACAACAAGACCAGGTATGCAAGGTATGGAGGGCCCTGCTTTCATATCTGCTCGTAGTGCCTTCTCCCAAATCTACACTTCTTGTTTTCCACATCTGCTTTTGGGCCATTTTAGAATATGGAAATGAACCAAGCAGCACATAAATATGCATTTGATTCAAGTCAGAGACCATGAAAGCCTTTTGATAACATATTAAGAATCTCCCCAAGCACTAAAAAAGTTAAGACTTTCTATTCATCATTCAATCATTTGTACTCCCTGGTAAGTCTGCCATTCCAATCTGCAGTTACCTGGAATGCCCTCTGCGTCAAAACCACACACTCCCACTTCTAGTTTGATATTTTCTGTCAAAATTATGACAGCTGCTGGTAAAGGGGCCATCAGTTACACTAGGAGACAGCTAGGGCGAACTTTTGGTCGACTAAAGTACTTTTTATATTGAGGGGCTTAGTTGGTGGGTCTTCAGAGAGAACTAGTATAAAGTTAATTAACAAACATGATCATTTATAACTCGCTGCTTATCATGGGAGCGCATGTGGCCGCTTCATAGATGTGTTCACAATCCTTAATTATCAGGCATCCCACTGGTGTCAATAGCACCACAGCCAATTGGAGCGGAAACACGGAAGGACTGAAAAAGTTTGCCCATTCTTAGTGAATCTACAGACATTGAATGCTGCTTGGCAAAAGGGTTATGATTTATTCTGAGTCAGTGCTATGTTAGCTGCATGCTAAATCCATCATTGCCTCTTTACAAACAAGCTCTGGTGAAGAGGGACCACTTTGGAGAGTAACACATTTGAAACAAAAAGCTCCTGAGATATAATCACACCTGTTAACACCAAAACATCACACAAACAGCCCCATGTTTTCAGTTGGGGGACCTCTCATCTGACCCTGTGTCTCCACAGCCCAAGGAGGGGGGATAATGAGCTGTGTGCACAGCAGGCCTCTAGCCAGGAAATAGGCCCCCCCTGTACACATCTCTTCAGCAGGTTAGCTTCAATGACCACTATGCATGTGCATCCAAATGATTCTTGTTAAGGACAGGTCTCAATTAGACTGATCATCCACAGACACACAGCTTTGTGTGAAGTTACCAACTATAGCCCAAGACTAAAGTGCTATAAAGTATACAGTTGTTTATGCCCCAAACTTTACCCAAGAAACCCGTTCGTGGGCCTGTTCAACGAATAACATATCACGGGATCAACTTGCACAATCTGGAGTGCGTGAGACTCTGAGACAATGTTCTTTGGGGGAAACAGAGGACTGACATTTTGATAATCCAAGAGAAAGGTCAGGAGGAGCACCAGGACAGTGCACTGTCAAAGGCCACAGCAGAGGCTTCCACTGCATTTCTTCACTTCAAACCCTCCAGCAGGTCAACAGCACACAAACTGCAGCAGAATGAAACCCACCTTATACTGCTGTTTTAATATGGGGTATATAAGAAGTCTGTGAGTGTTAAACCAACATATTAATTTTAATAATATTAATACTTTTTTTCTGGCGTACAACTAACTGGGACACAAGTGATCACCAAAGTTTTCTTTCCAAGCACTTTACACTACAAGGTGATTATTAACATAAGCCTACATCACCGCAAAAGCCTCAAATAACCACCATCCATGTATGTACTGTTGTGCAAGAAATTATGAAAGATCATTGAACATAGAGGCATCCTCAAAGTCTAGTAACCTTCTCATTCTTCAAATCTCTTGCACATCCTTAGTTCCATAAAAAAACGGGCAAGTCTAAACTTATTTTGCCTACAGTGCCATGATGCAAAAATCTGATAGTTGAATGTCTTTATTAAGCGTGCTGCTGCAGTACAAACAGAGGCAGGATATGTGCCTACAGTTTACATGGGACTATTGTTGACTGTCAGAGTCATGTTACTCCAAACAGAAGAGACAACATCCAGGCATCAGGCTGAAACTTATACTGGTTTATTAATGCCTGTTGTGGTGGTTTCTTTTGTTTACTTCAAATAGTTATAGTCAAAATAAATTCATAGATTTATAGTGGGCACAGGTTTAGTGTGTGTAGAGGTTAAGGAAACATTAAATGTTTTTTTAGTTTTATTTTCATTGTCAGATATCTATATTCAGAGAACCCCACTGAAAACAAGGTGGTCCATCTCAAGGGGCTATTCTTAAATAAATGCAATACAATACAATACAACTGTTGTTAGTGGAAAATAATAAAAAACTTCCACCCTTCTGCAAGAGGCACCTGCTAGCAAACAGCTACATAAAGTTAACACAAGTGAGCACACAAAAACAGAAATGCTCAGCAGGCCCATCATAATAAAAGCCTGATTACTATAAATGGTATAAACTCTTTAGAACTTTTATATTTTGACTTCTGCATAGCTGTACGATTTTTTTTACTTAATTTGCCCATTAAATGTGTGGTGCCTTCTTTAATCCACAAATACTGCTCTATTTATAGGTCGGTTATAACCCTATTTTGGTATTGACCGGAAGTAGGTCTTACTGATAGTGGTGAACTTGTCAGAGAAGTGTTACTGTCTCACAACTGAGCTGTCACCTTGTGCTTTTGGTCTTCCACCGTTTCCTATTAAGTTACACAATATACGATGATTCAACTGCACACAGATAACAGAAAATCAAGAAATAAACAACCACCCTCCAAATAGTTTTCCGAAGAGGCTACTACACCACGGCTACATCACCAGGAAGAGAGCCGTGCATCGCATCTTCCTGATGTGTGGCAAACAAAAACACTTTCGTTCCGTCATACTACAGTGTATTTACGTTGTCGCTACATGGTTAAAACATATGTCAAGCTAATGTCTTGACACTTTTGCGCTGTGTTCAAGGATCGGCCTGTTCTTGTATCGTTACTTGGCTCAGCATCGCGTCCATGTAGCAAACAGAAACACCCACCCCTCCTGCACCATTTCCGTGTTTTATACGTGCCACGTCAATTAAATATAAATGTGTGCCCAATGCAACACTAACAGAGCGATTACTGCGTGTAAATAATGTTGTTATAATAAACCCTGTGCTGTTACGGTGTGCGACATTGTTCCGGGAGAAGAAACAGCCGGGTTAATAAGTAAAGGGGCTGCATGACGTGTCTAAATCAATGAGTGAAAGATAGCATGAAATATGATGCAAAACAACACAACTTACCTAATGCCACCTCACAGGCTTTACGCAGCTGGGAATGGTGAGCCTTCTTCACCTCTTTGTCGGCCAAGATCTTTTCCAAAGCTCTGGTTAGGAACATGTTTTTCGTCTTTTTGCCCTCATACATGTCGCACAGGAATTTGGGGCGAGGGGTACCTGGTCCCGAAGGGGGCTGCGGCCGCCTCGATCCGAAATGTATTCCTTTTCAAATGTCAGTCACACAGCCCCTAACACACAAACATAAATAAACACAGAAGGTGGGGTAAATCCCTCAGATTTCCATTAACAACCTGCCTCCTGCGCCATGTTGGAGAGAGGAAACGACGTCACGTACGTTTTAAGATCGGCCGCAGTGAGGCAGCACGGAGAGGGAGCCAGCTGAGCCTCCTCCCAGACAGAGCTGAGTGTGCAGACACCACCAGCAAAACAATGCATTCATCAAAAGTCTCTTTTATATCATAAAATATACAAATATGAAATTTAACTTTTTGTGTGAAAGAATTTTGCCTTATTAATTCATGAACTAAATAGGCCTATTGGGAGTGTTATTGGCTATAGAACTCTAATTATTTGAATAGCGTTACTGTTTTGTCATATATAATCAGCATTAATAAATAAATGGAATGAGTTGACCTTATTAATAACCCACATTTCAGCCTAGGTATTAAAAATATTGACAAAGGATATTTTCTGTAGCCTATTTTATTCTTGGTCAACTGTCAGTATTTTGCCATTATTGTTTCATGCTACAGAACAACACCTGCATGTTTAGCATTGCCACAGTCTAGTGCTGCAGCTTTGAGTAATGTTTTGCAAAGTTTGGGAGCAAACACCCAGAGATAACCTGGCAATCTGACAGCACTGTTTTGGCAGCAGTGGGTAGCGCAGTTCAATTTTGACTGTTTATGTATCCAACATTTCTGGATATATAAATAAGATGGGATTTGGAAAGGTATTAGGAGGCAATTGCCAGATCTTAGCAACAGAGGACATACAGTAATGACACAGAAGCAGTATACAAAGTGTTTATTAAGAAATATTGCTCACTAAAATGTGTAAAAAATAAAACTAAAATATTTACATAATGCAAAGATGAAATTTCACAGTTGCAGATGTCTTTTTCAACAATTCAAAGTAATGCACAAGAATGACTATGTTGTCTTACAGGCACTTTATTACTATTAAATACAGTATAGATAGATGCAGGCACTGAATGTAACAAGACATATTTGAATACTATTCGATTGCAAAAGCACCTGCTCAAAATATTCTACTATTAATATAAATGTCAGTACAGTACAAATTAATATAGTCTACATTTGATTTATACCCAGTGTTAGGAAGTAACTGAATACATGTACCGAGAATACGTATTCAGATTGCTACTTTTGAGTAACTGTATTCAGGCACAGTTACTTTATCATTTGGTGGTATTCAGAGTACAGTTACTTTCCTAAAATCAAAGGAATACATGGCGGTACTTGATCACACAATTTAGGCTTCAAACTACACAGAATTAGTTAGAAAAATATAAAACACTGCTCTCGTGAGGCGTGAAAGTGTGGTTTTTCCTTCTCTAATCAGTGATAAATAAATCATAACAAACGGTGAAACAAATATAAAGCTGTTTTTAAGCCTATGTTGCATGTTTACACTATAATTTAAATGTGACTCTGTGTGAAAATATTCTAAGTATTCAGAATACAGCACTCTGACTTTTAATGCAGGTATTCAGTATTCTGTAACTAAATACATTTTCAAAGTATTCTTCCCATCACTGTTTATACCTGAGTACTAATGACTAATATTTGCTTTCATATTATTAAAAATTTACCAAGAAGAGTGTTGCAGTTATGAAGGCACAATGTTGATTCCATTCGACAGGCAAGAAAATCCACCAGGCATCCTATAATATTATGCCTCAGTAAAATAGTTCCTGGCTGTAAAAGTGCTATGACAAGTGCTCATATAACCACCATGCACTTATTGCTGGTACTCGCCTTATTGCTGCTCTGATTATTACAACGCTATGAAGGTCATATTAAACTTGGTACACTGAATATGCATGTGCTGAGGATGTCATGACCCTCTAATGTTTAGGCAATGACCTTTGACCCTGCACGTGAGATGTTTGAGAAGTCCTGGTGGTTTAAGCATTATTGACTTCCAGTCCTATCAGATAATAAAATCAAAATAAAAACATTATTATTACTGCTTTGGTCTTTATTACAATGCTGTGAAGGTCCTATGTTTAGACAATGACCTTTGACCCTGCACGTGAGATGTTTGAGAAGTCCTGGTGGTTTAAGCATTATTGACTTCCAGTCCTATCAGATAATAAAATCAAAATAAAAACATTATTATTACTGCTTTGGTCTTTATTACAATGCTGTGAAGGTCTTATGTTTAGATAATGACCTTTGACCCTGCACGTGAGGTGTTTGTGAACGCTTGGTTGTTTTAGCATTATTGACTTCCAGTCCTATCAGATAATAAAATCAAAATAAAAACAAGAAAAAAACTACTAGCTTGTCATACTTCCTCTGTTTTCCTGATAAGAACAGAAGATGAACAGATGTGGTGTGATGTGGTCTTCATATATATGGAAATGTGTTACTATCTGTCTCACACTTCTTGAGCAGTCCGGTAGCGATAGTCTTCACCGCTCTCATGGTCTCAGTACAGGTCGGGCTGATGAGAGATTCAGGCAGAAGAAACCCGAAGTACCCCGTGTCTCTGAGTTCAAATGCAAACGTGTAAGGGATCCCGTTCCTGTAGGCCCAGTCTATGGAGCTGCCTGACGTAACATCTGATAAACATAATACACACTACAATTACACAGCTGTCATGACTTACTTCATTATCTAAGTACACTAACACTTGGAATAACTTCATTTATAATTAGAAAGTGACATTATTTACTAGTATTTGAAACTTCATTTACAGAAAAAGTCCTGTAGGATGATTTTGGATGGTAAATATTATGTTTTATTTGCCTACTTTACCAACACAGAAGTTTGGGGTGGGCGGCAATGTTTACGGCTTAGTCAACACCAAAAAAATGGTTCAGAGCCACTGATGTAAACACGAATATGATAATTTTTGTTTATTCTTTACCATTGTGTTTTAAGAGGTCAGAGGCTGAATTGGTGAAGCATTTAATATAGGCACTTTTGTGTGATGAGTTGCTTACACTTACACAGAGTGGTGGATGCTGGTCCATATCTGTATTTTACTCCATATGCAGAGTACAGAGCTGACACTGCAGTCTGAGCTGCTGACTCCTGAAAATAAAAAAATAAACATCACATAATTTTATTGACATACTAGACCATTTGTGTTATTAAAATACAAATTGATAGAGGTCATATACAGATGTGCTTCATTACTTACCACACAGCTGAAGTTTGGGATGGTGGCGTACTTGTATGAATAGGGGTACAGCAGCATTTGGGCGTAGGCGTGGATGGAAATATAGGCTTTCACGCGTTTCTTGTGTTTGCGCAGAAACTTGGCAACAGCTTTTACTTCAGGTTCAGACTCGGGATAAGGGCCACAGTAAGTATCATCGCAGGGATGGGAGGAGGCGCCTTCCTCTGAAAAAAAGAGATGGGAAAACTATAAAGCAATGATAGAACATAAGGCAATGATAGTCTCTTCCTCCAAGCAAAGTTTGGCTATACACCGTTTAGATCACAAGTAAATATCAAAGGACCACGCCTCTGCAGTCTGCATTATTTATGGTCTGTATGCAATCCTTTTGCCATGGCCATGAAAGCAGTAAGAAGATAGAAGAAGAACAAGATTGGAAAATAGATTTGAATAGAGAAGGTAATATTAAACTGTTAACTGCAGAAAAAGACGTGCTTACATTTCAATTACAACCCAAAAAGGACAGTGAGAAACATAAATGAAAACAGAAAGCTATGATTTGCAAGTTTGAAATAAGCACATTTGTTTCATAAAAGGCATAATCAACAAATTGGTTCAGAAACTAGGATTTTTCCATTTAAGGTCTGTCTCTGAAATAACTTGTCAATATCAAATTGAAATGAGCTTTTATTGTAAAGAAGATTAAATATTTTAGTATTCTATTGTAGATAATAGTGGCTTCACCAAAACGCGTTATCATCATAGCAATTAAAGAACAGGAAGTGAATAGTGATAGAGTATGTTGAGTTTAAATCTGTCCTTAAACTCACCACACCATTTTACTTTCCAGTTCCTGTTTGCATCCACTCCCCTGCAGTGAAACTTGCGATTCTTGGAGCGTGTTTTTCTCCAGAATCGATCCTACACAAAAGTATAGACATTACAGTGCCACACACCAGTACGTTTACTGTGATTAAGACGTAAATGTCCTTACTGTTGTCCAGCTGAAGTGATATCCATCCACATTGAAAACTGGCATAATGTAGAAGTTGAGCTGGTTGAGGAGCCTCCTCATCACAGAGTCATGTTTATATGTGGACAGGGCCTGTAGTTACATAACACTATTTTATTATTCAGTATATTCAATCAAGTCATTCATTTATTCATTTAGTTTATTTGAAGAGTACAAGAGTTGAAGACTACAATAAGTTAATAATCATAGGGATGGGACAAAAAGGTGGCCAGTGTTATAACCTGGTCTTCAATCAGACTTAGCCGGGATCTATACTGTATGCACAAAGTTTAATCAAATTGGACCCTGACCTCCAGTGGCTAACCTCAGTTACTACACGGCACATCCAGCGTTCAGAAGAAGCCCTTTATAGTAAATTAAAACTCATGTGTAACATAAAAACATCAAAGCAAATACAGGGATTAATAATGAGTCATAAACACTTCATATAAAGATAATAACTTTGTCAGTTGAACTGAAAGTCCTCTTGACATTTTCTACAGAATAATTGATGACAGGTTTTTACATTAGATTAGACATGTGACACTGATCTCGTAAAAGAACACTGACAGAACCTGCAAAAAATATTATGTGTTATATTTTTTATAGTTTTCTGAAGTAATGGCTTTTCCTTTTTGTTATATGAGCAGGAGGAACAGATGTCCGGAGATTAGGCAGGTTTACAGCCCACACACTACATTAAGCTGACTGTAAACTACGCAAGAGTTTGAGAAATGTTTCCAATAGAGTGACTTGAAAAGTACAGACCTCCTTCACAAACCACTGACAGAAAGCAGGTCCGATCCATTCTCGGGCATGGACACCACAGTCAATCCACACGGCCTTCTTCTGAGGCCGACTTCTCTTTCCTAGCTGACAGCATACACACAATGTTTTGTAGTGTATTTGTGTTGAGTTCTAATTTACGTCTAACAAGTATAATTACTACCTGAAGGACATAAAGAGGCCTTCCTTCATATGACTTCCCCACAGAAAACATGTCGACCAGGTCTGGATTAGTTCGGTTCATCTCAAACATCCAGCTTTGGATCTTTGGGGGAAGAAAATAATAAATTAAATCAATCACCAAATGTTCACAGTATTTTTAAAAAAGACATCATTTACACAATTTTCTTAGAGTCTGATCATAATTTAAATTTTATCACACGATAATTTCTTAGTATCTTTTATACAGGTTTAAAGAGGTAAATAAAGTTATCTGCTGTTTCTGAAATGTTTTTCTTCAGTGTGATTGGTTGTATCCACCTGCCAGTCACTCAGAGCATGACGGAAGCTGAACCATATTGGATGGTGTAAAGTGTGTTTTTGACCATAGAACTGTATTAAACAAAAAAGTAGGGAATCACAAGAGCAGATCATCACAAGGATGAGATCACAATTTGATTTTTATGGCCATATCAGCCCTACCAGCCCTAATTTACATGTATTTTACATATCTATGGCTTTCAGAATCATGACAAATGTGCATTTTGTTTTACTGAACAATGAACAGGAAACTGAAACCCATCAATATGTGCCAATGTTGGTAGTAAGAGTAGTTGCTAAGTTAAAATGTGCACAAGCTGTGCTGTGTCAAAACACAGTGACAAGTTCATGTTCATGTAATCAACATGGAAAAATAAACAGTGTGAAGTGTTGGCGAATCAACATTATCTGAATGTTTGGAGTGAGGCTGAACCTGGTAATTGGAAGTTTTGGAGCATTTAGAGTTGTGTGTTTGCATACAGAGAGCCAAAATACAGAGTGGTACTGTACCTCTTCCAGTGAGTGGTAAACCTCATAGTCATACTGAGAAGCTGACCTCCGCCTACGGGACGAGCGGTACCCAGTCTGCTTTTCTATTTCCTTTTGCAAGTTTGTGATAAACACGCTGCAGAGAAGAATATAAACCTGTCAGACAACATAATTATGCAAATCTACAGAAGCTGAGTTATAGCCTAAGTATGTATATATTTTTGTCTACAATTCTTATCTTAAGTCACAATTTCTAAAACATTACATCACTGAACATATAAAACTAGATGTATCCTAACTATTTTTGTAACATGTGGGTCTACCGCATTTTGATTTTGTAATAACCAGCTGGGAAAATTACAGCAAGTGCTAACAGTGAAGAATATGCAGTGAATATGAATCTTTCTATCTCTGGGAATGTTTTTGGTTTACTTGTATATACAATGTCATATACAATGCCTACAAATGATTCCGTAACCTAAATGCAAAACCCTCAGTCAATCAGCACAAAAACAAAAACAGTTTCTTTTTAAAGCTGCAGTTCCTCCCTTGGGACAAAGATGACAACGAGGCTCTTTCAAGCTAGTGCTGTGGCTGCTTTGATAAACTTCCATCATTTCAGTGATAATTTTGATGAGGGCTGAGCTGGGACGGGACCGGGAGATGAAAGCCTGTTTTCTGGAGCAGATCGTAGAAGCACTCTGATGCACTGCAGCTGCGTTCACTGTGTCACAACTTTAAAGGACTTTTACATGAAAACTATGCCCTACTCTGCATGTGTGAATCGTATATTGCTGAAGCTGAAAGATGGGAAATTTCTATGGCGTCTACTGAGCAGCTATGTGGTATATATATATTTAGATCACAAAGTACAGTTTTTGGATACATATGTTCAGTGGATGTGTCATCTGTTACTTACTGATAACTGATGTGCTCCTGTTTTAAACGTGTATGAAGTCTGAGCGTATCGTTGCGTTTCACATGCACATCCACTGTGGCATTGCGGGCGATCATAGAAAGGCTGTTGGGCTGCCAGAGATCCACCTAAAAATAAGAGAAACATATATTTAAAGGTAAAATAATCATTATAAAACAATTGCTTGCTGTTCCATGCATGCAAGGGTATATTGTGGGTCTTTAACTAACTTGGCCTGCACAAACCCTTTATAGTGGCTACAGTCATCAGTGTAGGTGGAATGTCAACCAGGAGGCACGCAAAGGATCAGGGGATGTTAAATGCCACCTCTAAATGGAAGTCCCATCTGTCTAACACACTTTGTTCAAATTGACTTGGCCTTGTACGGAGCAGGCACCTGAACAAACGCACCCACAACTGCATAATATACACTGCAGAAAATGATATAATTAAATCCCTACTACTAACTTATATTATTGTTAATGTCAGCCAATTGTACAGGTACATACTATCTTCCCCGTCTAGCCTACAATTCATAGATTTGAGAGTGATGAAAAATTGGGACTGTTGCCATAGCAATTAACAATTCAAAACAAAATATGTTGTTTCCAGATGAAGAATTAACTGATGTCAGAGTGTTTAAAACTCCTTAAACATTTTTGTTATAATGACCAAATTGCTTTGTGAGCCTGGTGGGTCTGAATGTTGATAATAACTAGTGCAGTGTTAATGAGCCAAAGCACTCTGTGAAGTGTCCTCTTAACAACCCACAGTTAAAACCTCACTCTGACCGTATATGGGAGGTGAAACAAACTCATTTAGCTCTTAGTTATCAGCCAATGACATTCAGGCTCCAAGTACCACACATAAACTTGGGCTGAAAAAACAATGAGAGAAGAATGTGGACCTAGTATTGTAAAGTTGTCCTATCCTGGCCCAGCTGGCTTTGATTTGGCATGGTTTGGGCAAGAAGGCTGGCACACATGCTTGTTAATGTGTCAATACCTTTAATAGTTTACAGAAAGCATACTAAATTATTTAACAAGGCCATAGAGGTCAATAGAAAAGTCCACCATCACCAAAATGGTTTACGGTGTTTCCAAATGGTTAAGTACCCTAAATGTTCAAACACAAACAAATCCAAAACAGAAAGCTCACTTACATTTCCTGTTAATATCAGGTTAGACAAACAACTCTCTGAAAGCAAAGTTTATAGCAGGATTTATAAGGATTAGACAATCTTCGTCTGCTGTTTAAATGTTTAATCTCCCGTTTCTTGATTCTTGTAAATGCTATTGTTTTGTTTTGGTTTATAACAATGTCTAAATTACAATATTATGCCAATATCTGACCACAATGACCCCATCTGGCAATCATTTACATTGATAAAAAAGAGTACCGGTAGTGTCTTTCTGACCCTCTATAACTTATGCCAAGTCAATGTAATCACTGCTAGCTTTGAGACTGATGAATTGCAGTGCTGAACTCAAGAAGGAAAAAGTCTAGAAGCTTACTGCTGACTTCTGCCACTGAACTGTGACCATTTGAACCACTTGCATATGCAGTGTACACAGGCTATAGAGTGATGATGAGTGAAAATGGCAGAAGTGGATTGAATGTCTAGTCTTGTATGCATATTTGTAAAAAAAAGTACTTCCTTTTCCTTGTGGTATAGTTTTCTACCACTGTGCGAGTGGGAATACACCTGCCTATCAAACTCTGCTTCTACACTTTCTGTAGGAGAGACTATCCAGAATTTATACATTGGCACATCATATTTTTGTCCTATTTTGGTTTTGCTGGTTGATTCTGGCACTGGGTACATATCTGGGAGACTCCAAACACTTGCCCGCAGCTGTCAAAACAGTAGCTGCTAATGCCTATGGTTGACCACACAGCCCTGTGTCCACTGCTCGCCCATGCATGAAAACTCTGGCTAGACACTGACCAGCAACTTGGCCTGTCCACCTCCAATCACAAACATTTACATAGTGGTCTTTTAGCTACAGTTTTACTCTCTATGTTTAGAAATGACTTTAGGCACAGGCCACTTCAAGACTAGACACAGCTAAATGTGTTCAGACTAACTTTGTTCTTCTGACCATTACGGCATCATTATCATGCCACAAATATGCTTTGATATTTCATAAGCATAACACCAATCATCGTTAGACACCACATCAAATATTACTTTTTCAGACAATGTTTTGAGAATGGTCTATAACAGTACTGTATTGATAAATATGTGTATAGAAAGACTACCCTTACTTCACAAGCTGGTGACTAAATGTTTCCAAATGTAAAACATTAAGTGATTGTGTCTTCCAGGGTTTCCCCTAATTGCAGAATCCCAAAAACACATGTAACTGAGTAGTGCAGCCACAAATGAGTTTCTGTGGTTTATTTGAAGTTTCAAGACCTCTCTTTATAAAGTCATACCACATAGCAGTGGTATACCTCACTCTCTGTCTGTGCAGGTGACAGGTGGGATAGAGAGTTTTAAGGTGTGGTCCCAATGTAACATAAAGAGAAGAGAAGAGCTAGAGTAACATATAGGTTTCCAATGACCAGAATTACCGCAAGACAATTTTGCGCCTGTGTACTTATATTGTCCATAAAAATGTGGTTCTTCTCTTGAAGCATAAGCCCTCTTTCAATAAAGTAATACATTTCACTCTGTTATGGCATTCTTTGCCCTAAATCTTTACTTGTATTGATATGTATTGTCATCTATCTCTTTGACCTTATTTTCGTGACACTGTCTATTGTTACGCACAGGCATATCTCTTGTTTGTTAGCCTGCAAGACGATGTGTCCGGCGGCCTGGAGCCACTTGGACTAGATTAAAACTGGTACGATTATTTTGATGGTATATACGCTGTATGTATGTTCATTGGGGAGCTGAGGGCGAGACGACACTGTTAGGGACGACGGCTCTTTGACAATTGTGCACAATTGATTCAATAAATCAGACTTTTTGATTCAAGACAACTTTTCTATTGATTTTATATTTTTTAGGTTCTTACTATTAGAAATTCTACAACAACTCACACAATACTTTTGAATATCTTTGGAATAAAAAGAAAAAGTTATTACTTAATTTGAAATATGCTGTAAATTACTAAATGAAAATATTTGTGCAACCCCACCTTCAAGTGTCCCAGGATACTCTTGACTTTTCCAACCTCTTCCTCAGTACTGGGGTGTATCCTGAAGACCTGATCGCTGCAAAAAAAAAACAAAAAACAAAACACATTTTCTGTTAGTATTGGTTACATCGAGTTTAAAAAATCTCATAGAGGGAGGCTTTTCTCAAATGAAGGAAACATCTGGGCCACAGGTAACTCCAGCTTCTATGTCCTAATTGAAGGTGGCATTCACAATAGCAGATGTGTGATAGAGACATGGGCGGCTCCTCTTCTCCATGACAGACAGATAAAAGGTCACACCACAGTCGAACAATCTGACACACACAATTATGGCATTACATTTCCATGTGTTGCAGGTGGAATGGCTCTGCAGAGGACACAGGGGCAGCATCTGGTCCGAGTTTTCATATTGTAAAGCCATCCCTCATTTTCTCATTTTACTGTGAAGAGTTTAATA
This sequence comes from Periophthalmodon schlosseri, assembly GCA_000787095.1. Taxonomy (NCBI): domain Eukaryota; kingdom Metazoa; phylum Chordata; class Actinopteri; order Gobiiformes; family Gobiidae; genus Periophthalmodon; species Periophthalmodon schlosseri. The sequence goes on along the minus strand of KN486812.1, from coordinate 120,812 downwards.
ATCGTAAACCAACAATCAGGAAAATCTTATGTTGTGAATAAAATATGTACAAAACCTTTTTTTTTTTTTTTAATTTTCTTATGTAAACGTAAAAAAAAAAACTTATTTTGGTATATATTTTGCAATGCAGTATCCACTTTGCCAGAAACTAAATGTGTGACAACAATTCCTTACATCTGACAAGCTTCTCAAAAAAACATCCAATCAAAATTATACATAAAAGGTTTGAACACACATCTCTGGGGGATTTGGATATGGAAGTCACAACAAGACACAAGGTGAACTTCAAAGCAGCTTTTGATCAAATGAAATGAAATAAATCAAGCTGATAGCAAAACATTAAAACACATAAATGGTGATAGATATGGTTTTATGATTCCCGTTTCTTTTTTAATCTTTAGTCTTTATTAGGCTCAGCGCCAGTCCCTTCCTCTCTCTGAAAGTGAATCAATATTATCACAAATCCAATAGTGGAATGTCTTAAACAGCTGAGAGGTAATTTTAATGATAAAATAAATATATATAAAAATGTGTCCATTAACATTGTTCTGGATGTTCTGAAATATGATTGACTAAACTTGTGCACAGAGGTTAAAACGTTCAAAACACAAGCTTAGTGGTAAGTACATATTTTACCTCATTATTTTTAAGTATCCAAATGACTAAAATTATACGCTTATGAATAAGCCTCTTCCACATGTCTGGGTGTGCCCTGCTTTCAGCGTCTTTAGACCTCGATTGTGCTCTTGTCATGGATGTCCTGTCTGTAATTACCTAAACATGTAGTCTGCATGTGCCCTTTTTCAGACACATGTAATTGGGGCTGATGAAAGACTAGTTTCCCAATGCACTGTGCTCACTGCTTCTGTCTCAATATATAACCCACTGTACCAGCCTATTTTATTGCCTATAGTGGAATTATATAGGGTGTATTGTTCATCCCAAAATGTGTCCCAACAAAAGCAAGGACATAGTCTATTTATGTGGCATGTGGCAAGCATTCAAATGTAGCCTACTGTTAGACCAAGACAATGTCACTTCATTAAATATACACAAAAACATATAGTACTTGGCTCAATGCTGTCAATTTTGTGCATACGAGCATGTACAATAGGGTTCTCCCAGAGGCCAGACAACGCTGGGACTGTCCTGGATAAAACAATGAATGACTGATGGGGAAATACATGAATTGCTACTACAGGCTTATTAGGCTATTACTACCAGTTGCAGTTTGAACTAAAATTACTTCCAAAACTTCTGTGCAAATCTAAATATTGTAGTTAGGCTATTATTTATGGGTGAAGCATGGACTTTTTTATATCTATAACTCTTTATAAGTGTTTATTTGCATATTTCGACAGATGATTATCATACAAACATAAGATAATATAATGATCTAGCCTACTCGAGTCGAGGTAGTGAGACTGATACTCTCCACCTTTGTGAACTGGATATGCGCACTGTCTATTAATCTCAGTTTTGGCCATTGACGCACAACGATGCAGATCCAGAATCTCATGAATGAACTCTCCTCTGCACAGTGGCCCCCGCCTTGATGCTGTTACTTACCCTGCGTAGCGGTTATTGTAGAGATATCCACTGACTGGACATAGCACATGACTGCAGATTATCACACATGTCAGTAAAAGCCAGGCACGAAATATGCTCCTTTGGTCCGTCCGCGCCATGCTTGACCGGCGCATCAAAGTCCTCGCGGGGCACTTTGAAGGATGCAAGCGCGGATAGTTGGATAAGACCCGCGCAGCGGATTGGCAAAAGTTCGCTTTTACTCCGCGTGTCTATCTCCGGTTCTTCACGGTGCAAAAGGTGCGAACCCCCGTCTGCACCGATGGGGGAAGCGTTTACAGCCCCTTTGAAGCCTTGGAGGGGATTTTAGGGCAGCTCGTTTTAAAAGGCGAGGAGGACCCGGGTCAGGTCACGTGGTTCATCAACGTCGGTGAGTAAAGGACCTCTCACATCCAGCCTGCAGGTAGTACATCCAGTCTGGTTTGTATGTCCATTTACAGAGCACATAAGCACTAGATATTACCGCGGTATTGTGTCTCAGCATGACCTGTGGCTCACTAATCGTAATGTCACGCCCATGTTGACATAGATCAAGTAACTTACCTCCAGCACATTTAATGAATGGGCCAGTTCATCTAAGTGTTTGCTTTCAATATACTTTTAATCCAACGCTTGTTTTGGATTGGCATATTATTACATTATGTCATGTAATAGACAACAATGATGGAACTGTACACTGACGTAGGCTATGCAAGAGGCTGAATTGGTTGAAATGAGAAACTGGTAATCCAAACTGTCTTTTAAGTACTTTCCTCAAGTAAAATGTTAAGGATATACAAATAACTTTGCGTGTCAAGTTAACATCTGACAAAACTGTTTCCTCAATACTATTACTGTCTCAGGTGGCTTGAACTTTACAAGCTTGTAATCTGTTATTAATTTTCTCCCTGGTGTTAAGCTACCACGGCAGCCACATCTGCCCTGGGGCTGAATGACAGGTGTGGGTATCATTCTGTGCCAAAGACCTCTCTGACCTCCACCAACTGCACACCAACAATGACATCAACCAAGTAGGCTACAGCTGGATTTGAATCATCATGTTATGAGACTGTGAGACACTCCTGCCTTTCTGACTACATCTACTATTACTCTTATCAGGGTCCCCACCCAACGACCATTATATATACTTATTTTGTTCATTTTCTTGTGGCAAAAAGGCATAAGTCAGGGCTCGCACTGGCCCCACTTTGTGCACTCTTGAAGCCAATTGTGCTATGTCAATGAAGTAGAGGAAGCCTTTTCAAGAGTTTAAGAAAAAGATCCTGCCTCACCTTAGTGTGACTTTGCTCTTTCATCTCACTCAATGGGCTTCAGATCCAAACTGAAAATCACTTTAGGCTTTCACCACATTCAGAAGTAAAAATAGAAGTGAAGTGATTATGGTTTTACAGAGTTATGTATCTGCTTGGTCTGAGCTAATGGGGAATCCCTGTATAAAGCATTAGATAATTGTCTCTTTTATTCCTCTCCCTTTCGTGCAGAGGTTTGATCCTTTACTTATCGCCTAACTCTGTGATTAGATGCCTAAGTCAACTGGCAGTCCTCTTGCTTTTGTGATCGCACAGCAACAGCACATTTTTCACATGCTTCTCCCCAGTGTCAACGCCTCACCACCTGTTTTATACCCACCACTTATATAGAACAACTAACTCTGAACTCATCCTCTGTGGACAGTGCACAAATGACACAATGAGTCAGTGAAGATTTCATGCTGTGAGCCATACAGATTTATTTTTTTTTGGTTTAACATATAGGCTATTTCTCAACTGTAGATAATTAAAAGTACGGGGCAACAGTAGCTCAGTTGATAGAGTGTTTGTCCACTGATCTGAAGGCTGGTGGTTCGAATCCCACTCTTAACATAAACATCATTGGTTGAGCGGTCACATCCACTGACCCACAGGTTGGCAGTGCGATTCTAGCTCCCACAGATGAATGCTGTTGTTGTGTCCTTGGGCAAGACACTTAACCCACCTCCACCCACCCCCCAGTGTCTGCGTGCACTGGTGTATGAATGTGTGTGAGAATGGGTGAGTGGTTCCTTGATGTAAAGCACTTTGAGTGCCTAGAAAGTGGTAAAACGCTATAAAAAATATGACTATGTGACTACTACATTGAAACAGATAGAAATGCAGGCCTAAAGATCAACACTAAGTGCCTAGAAAGACTCCAGCGGCAAGTCATCCGTGTGATTCTCCAGTATCCATATGTGCAACCACTCAGTGATAATGACCCCGTTAAAGCACAGGAGGAACTTTGCTTTAATGTGATATGGATATAAATTACTTCACAAAGCACCACCCTGAGCCCTCCATCCTCAAACAATGTGTCCAACTGTTAAACCTACTTATATCCCAACACGGAATAAAACCCTTATAGCCTGGTATACAGCATCCCACCAGTCACGCTTTGGATCATTCCCCTTTTATATTTCTCAAACCAAACTTTTAAGTCATGTTCCGGAGCTGTGGAATGCTCTTCGTTGAAATGTTTCAGAAGCTGTCTGTGGAGAATCGACAAAAAGAATATTTTTGAACTTGATGTTTTAATAGTCTACTTTTACAGGGATTCTGACGTCAATGCTTTAGAGCACAACGATTCTTAAACAAGATAAAGAAAGAAACAAAAATAATTAGTAAGTTAGTGGTTAGCATGAACGACTAGCCTACTTATAATGATTACTGAAAAGCATATATTTATAAACTCTTCTACTACTGTTACTATTATGATTAGTTTTGGGAGTGTTTCTACATAGCCACATAGCGTATACCCTATCTATTGTCCAGTAATAGTTATAGTGGCATTAAGAATTTATAAAGTGGCATTTATTTGCATTGCTAGTAGAGCATTTCTTCACTAGTAGTTCTGCTACTACCTCCACTAATACAAACAGTTCTGCCACTACTGTTCTTGTTACAAAAATTAATATTAATAATAAATATAATAAATATTACTCCTATAACCTTAACCTCATCTATTTAAGTCCAAAGTGTACTCAACCTATTTAATTTACCATCTCTCATCTTTCCTAAACTGTTCCTAATCTCAATTTATTTCATATAAAACAAACAAAATGTGTCAGGAAGTAATTTCTCATCCACTCCACAGCTGTAAGTAGCACTTTTCAGCTTGTCATGTTAATTCAAAGCCTCACTATATCTTTGTTCTACACTCACTTCATAATCCACATCTTTTAGTGTAAAATGCCATCTAAATTGGACACTGCAATGTTAAATGAAGTAGAATTATGGGCAGTGGCTTCTCTCAAGAGCATAACATAAACCACTGTGTTTCTAACCTCCACATACAGAAGCATATTCATGTAAAAATGCTGCCTTTGCGTTCTATGTATATCGTGTTCTGGGATTTGTAGAGCTGGCATTGGACACACAGTGCGGTGGTCCCGTGTTGTTTTAATGCAGAGGAGGCCCGGGGTGTGTGTGTGTGTGTGTGTGTGTGTGTGTGTGTGTGTGTGTGTGTGTGTGTGTGTGTGTGTGTGCGTGTGTGCGTGTGTGCGTGTGAGTGTGGTGCTGGTGGGTTGGGTGCCTACTTTTGGGGCAGTGCTTGTCACAAAAGAGCCAAAGTCTGCAGGATCTCAGGGCAGCACCATGCTCCAGTAAATCATCTCATTTCTGAGTGCTGAGTGGTGTGAATGGGTCCTTTGAGAAGATAGGAAAAGGACTAGAGTAGTTTGATTCCCCTCGCTATTGCTGGTGAATTTTGCATATAGCTTAAAAAGGCATTTGCTTTACTGACTGTCCTATAAGAAACATCCTATATGGTTTGTCTTGGTTTATAGATAGTAGTGGGTTCGATGGGTGGACAAGAATCTCTATATGCCATGATATTTGCCCACCACTTTCAGTCTGCCCTCTCAAATTTAGTGCATCGAGTACACTGACCACCTGTGGTTAGATTATAAGATACATTTTTTGAGTTCATTTTCTTCACAAAGTCAGTATTCATTCTGAGAACTGCAAGGAGCAAAAAAGAGTTAGTGCATAAAACATGGTACTTAGTCTACATGGGGAAACAAATTGTGTTTATTTAGGAATATAGACATTGCGAGATACTGACAGAAATACCATTTTGATATGTCTGGTGGTCTCCGAAGTGCAGACTGGTCCAAACCACTCCAACATCACGCAGTGAGTGCACATGGCTGACCCCTGAACCTGGAGGAGAACTAATGCAGAGAGGTGAAGGGTTAAAGATGGCTGGTCATTCAGTAGACAATGTAGCCTTTTGGCATTTAGGGAAATTTTCACACTCAAAGCATAGCAGCCCATAAGGATTTAAGAGGGATTTAAAAGTGGCAAGCCATAAAACAAGAATGTGGATAAAACTGAATCCATTATTGTTGAATACACCTGCGGGCCACAAAATAGGACACAGCTACTCAATTACATAGCAACAGAATTTGCAATGTTTTAGGTTAAATCTCTAACACAGAAATTTGGCAACTGAGCACAGCGCTGAACTGGCAATGCTATAATTGAAGAGGATCATAAATATTTTAAAATTACAACTTTTGCCCTCTTTTATTTGTGTGTATTTAGCTTGAGTCATATTATTCTTTCATTGCACTCATATGTCATTGTGGCATTGTCTGTGTTTGTTCACTTTACAAGCAGTTGCTATGGCAGTAGCCTGCTGTCAACACAATGCATCCTCCTTACCCATTACTTACTATTTATTTCATCTTTGTTGAACGTTTATAAGTGCTAGTCCTCAGTCTGTGCCCGCATTCTTTCTGTGAAATTTGTAATTGGCTTTTTTTTTTTCTTTTTTTTTTAGCAGGGCCCAAGGCGATATATGCTGTGAAATCCAAGCACCTCTGCATGCCTGGGTATATCCTCTCTAAGTGCTCAAATTCACCTAATGACTACTTTTGTTGTTCTCCAAATAAACATGAGTAAATTCATGTAGATGTGTAATAGGCCTATGTACGCCTGGTAAAGATGTATGCCGGTGCTGGTATTATTTAAAATCTACATTTGTTTTTGGCTTGTACAATGGAAGCTTGCCTTAAACTCCTTGTCCAATAGGATCATGGCTTCCCAGCAGAGCACACCAAGCCACTAAACCACAAATAATTACCTTAATTCCACAGACAGAACCGTAGGCTATAAAAATGCACAGCGGGGATTTACCTGCTTCACAACGCTTAATTTAAAACCGCAAAGAGTGAGCTAACTACTAATACAGTTCAGAAGTTTTTAAGATACAGGACAAAATATGTAAACTGCTACACGGTGCACATTCCTTTTATCTTCTTATCCATGCAACAACACCACCCTCTAATGGTAAGGCGAAGACATTGCAGTATATTATAAGTTGCAAAGCCATATATGACCAGCAGGGTACAGCATGTGTCCAAATTTGTCTTGCCTTGATGGCCTCATATCACCCCATACACTCAGAATCCTGTTAGCTATAAAATCGACCAACAAATCAATGCTTAACGCACTTGTACACAAATCAAGACCATTCTCTGACTGGTCTTTGTAATTAGTGGTTCTTTTAATTAATGGAATTATATTGTATTGTATAAAAATGTACTTGTGGTTCTATTTGTTGATTAAATGCACTTTACTGCCTGCATATTGCTTTATGACAGTATTCATCACTGAAAATGTAAAATGGTTTCAGAGATTGAACCACTTCATATGTATTTTCTCTTCTCAATTAATTCATACATCTCTCTGAGTTTATAACTATTGTTCATGCTGGTAAGTGGATGGAGACTCCACTGGTGACTGGAGGAGCTCAATCGCCCAGGAGCTCAGAGTAGAGCTGCTGCCCCTCGACATCAAGAAGAACCAGCTGCGATGACTTGGGCTTCTGTTTCTGGTGTCTCTTTGACGCCCTCAGGTGGTGTTTCAGGTAACTGTTCTAGGAAGATGTTTTGGCTATGCAGGACAGTACAGGATTACTCAAACATGGATGAAACAATCAAAATTCAACTTTGAGTAAGTTAATTATGAGTGAACCCTGTTATAACATGGTTAAAAGCTCATAAAAGTAGATTTTACTTAATATGTCCCCTTTAAGTCTCTCCATTTACCACTGGCATGAGGCGTGGTCCTTTACGTGTCTGTCTGTGTTTGGTGGGTCTAAGCTTCTTGGGCTGCGATACTTGCCATAAAACCATTTGCAGCTTACTGTTGCATGGGCTGAGGCTTTATGGCAGAAATTCATCAGCTTCATTAGGCAGCCACTGCAGTTTTTAAAAGTGGAAAGTGAGGGGGGGGGGGGGGGGC
>KN486812.1:59331-112952 GCA_000787095.1 Periophthalmodon schlosseri | reverse complement strand
TTTTAAAAAATGTAAAGGGGGGGGGGGGGGGGGTTACTAAGAGGAGCTGTTAAAGTAATAGGACATGGTTACTCAGACTGCTGCAATGGCACTTTAGGTTTGGGGACTGTGTAATAAAACAACAAACACCCTTCATGTTAGAAGAGAATAGATTGTATTAACACATTCCCCCTTCCTCTGTTTATTTCACTTTTCTGTTAGAATCAAGTTAATAATTTAAACATAGCTAAAAGCTAAATCACTGTGTTTTTGGAATTTAAGTTTTCAACAGGCACAAGTCTCTCACAGTGGAGACTGCATGTTGACGTCGTACGGTGTTTTTGAAAACAAAAAAGATCGTTAAGTTTAATGCCATACTGTGTAACATGTCAAGCAACGTAATAACATCTCCATGGTGGCAAGCAGGTGGCGGGCTCGTTATCAGAAAAGTCACATAGTGCACCTTTAACAAAATTGCACGCATTTCAAGTTTCAAACTAAAACTTCTGCCCTTCAAAGTCGTCATTATGTCATTTTATTCTGAAGAGCGCAGCCGGATATAGTTTAAGTAGTGCATGTTTTCTTGACTTGGTCCATGTCGGAGGAAGGCAGGATCAAGGATGAGGAAAGTCACATGGAGACAACTTTCCCACTGGAGTCCGGCTGGTGGGGTACTCCTCAGTCACGCTGCAGCCGCGTCTCATCACTTTGACAAACTTTTCTTTTATCCTTCTTGCTTTTTTATAGACTGTTATCTTGCGGACGTAGCACATGAAAACACCGGTTGCACGCTCACTCTCCACGCTGAAAACTTTGTGCATTGAATCCCAGTTTGTGATGTAAAACCTCGCCGAACTGCTGCATTCACTGACCCAACAATGACCGAGGAAAACAGGAGTGAGCACCGGGCTGAAAGCGGGAAGGATTTGGAGAAACAGCTCCGGTTACGCGTGTGCGTCTTGAACGAGCTTTTAAAGACCGAACGGGACTATGTCGGGACACTAGAGTTTCTCTCGGTGAGTTTTGGCAACTTTTAACAACAGTCTCTACAAGTGTGAGAATAACCCAACAAGTGCTAAGTCCATAGTAAACACACGCATAAAAGGGTCTTTAATATGCATGGGGCATCCCATCTAACGCACGCTCTTACGTGGTAACCATCTCCATCCCTTTTTCCTAAGTATCCCTCAGAACACGAACGGTTATCCCGGTTGTAAGGTTAGATGATAATGTGTATTTGATAATGTGAACAAGATTTAAAGCAATATAGCCAAAATCATTTATGTTTTGTCATAAGCTTATCAACAATCGATGCATTTGAGTCTTACGAATTTATCACTTCTTATAATATATATCAAAGCAGCCTGGAGTTTACTTTGGCTGTGTAGTTCGCAATGTATTCAGCCGATTCAGTTGTAGAAGCCTAGGCTAGTTGGGAACTATGAATGGGTAGGTGAGTGACTGAAGGGTCTGGGGTACATTGTGCGTGCATTGTATGTTGCGTGTCATTGAGAGGGCTCTTTCCTAAACCACATGTACTGTATGAATGCCCCAGGCCCACACCCCCCACCCACAGGCCAGATGTTTTCAATGGATGACACTGGGACTCTCCTCTATCAACTCCACATCAGGAGAGGCCTTTCTTTCATACAAGCATGGGGGATGAGCTCTGTCTTCTTCCGTGATGGAAGCAACTATTTATACTGATATGTTGAAATGAGGTTTTATAGTTACATTATGTAGCCTAAAAATAACCTTGGTATATTGAAACTGATGATGATCTTAGTTCGACCAACAGTTATTCACAGATACCGTTCACTTGACTATGGAACAGCCTCCCTCTTCCTTGACAACCCACCTCTTCTCCCTGGCATTTAACACTTGCTAGACAGGATATCTTGGTGTTTTAGTGTTCTTGTCCTATGTATTGTATTATCTGTATATTTGTTTTTTGTTGACTTTTTATGTGAAGCTCTTTGGGCAGCTGAAGTTGTTTTTAAATATGTTATATAAATAATATTGAATTGAAACTTGAATATTTATTCACTTGGCATTGGCACTGCATCCAGAAAACGTACAAAATTTTGTTCCACCCTTGTTACCCAATGAAGTGTTCTTTACACTGTTGGTCATAGTGTTTTAGGAAGGTGGGTCTGAAGTGCCTGGGCTTGGTGCTGTATATGCCGTGTATAAGCATATTTCCTGGTGGCGAAATTCCTTTTGAGATTAAGAACAATGACGGCAATTGGAGTTTGGTAGCCCGAGATGAACTGTGTGCACATTTTAAGATCCAATGCACTTTACGCTTTCTATGAGATGTAAACAAGGACTTTATTAACTTGTATTTACTTTTTCAGTCTGAATACCCTATGCTTCACCTCTTACCCTTCCTGTACATGCCTTAATTCACAGCTTATATAGCAGTCTGGCAGTGATGGAGAGGCCCTTGGGGAACTGTCTGCTCTATCTGCCCCGTCTTATGTAATGAACAATTATAGCTGGATATAGTGGGCGGCGGTGGACACTGATGTTTATTTTGGACAGCAATAAGCCAATAGACTGACAGTTATCCTTAGAAATATCTCAATGAGTTAAGTAAACAGTGCTTTATATGGCTCCTGAAATTCTGCACAATGTGGTCTACTGAAAAACTTTGCCATTGTTTGCCGTTGATTTAAAATGATTGAAAATGCCATTCGGATAAGAAAGAATAGAAGGCGGCACAAAGCAGGAAATCTTTGATGCGCTGATTCTAAAGGGAGATGTGAGCCACAAGTTAACTTAATATATTCCAAAGAGCTTTGCAGTGTATTAAGTGGTCCCCGAGCTGCTGACTTCCTCTGCCAGACAAAAGCCTGTTGAACTATGAAGCAACCACAGTGTAAGGCATTATACTGCTTTTCCAGTGACAAGTCAAACATGCATCTTTTTAATGTTGAGACAATTGAACTTAATTGGATCCATATGCTTAAAGTCGAATCTATATGTAGCCCACGATTCACGAAACATCATTGGTTTGTTTTACTACGGGACAGAAATGGTATGAATGTTGGTGGTCATTTTTAAAGCTGTTGTTTCAGTAAACTGGCTACAGGAAGTTGAGCCTAATAGCGAAAACAGATGTGGAAATGGTCATTAACAGGTTCTGAGAAGCAAAGGCAGTCGTGTAGTGTCATGCACTGAATACAGGTTGGTTTGGGGACACTCTAACATAGAATTGAACCTCTACATTTTGTGTATAATACATGATTATTATCTTAACTTTTATATGTCAGTAATTCCCCGTAGCGCGTCACCATATTAAGATTAGATACTAATTCACTTCAATAATGTAAGATAGGAACATATTGTGAATAGTTGGTTGCATTTTTACGACACAGTGTTAGTATGGTTAGAAGATAGTAGTGGGATAACAAGGGAATAATGTTTTTTAGCCCAGTTTCCATTTTAGTTTAAAATTCTAACCATGTTTCCTGGTTATTTACTGTCTTAATATTTGGTTTGGGTCAGGGGGTTTAATCTTATTACCATAAAATAAAGCCGAATTTCATATGTGTCCTGTTTTTTTTATTATTATTTTTTTTCATCAGCAATTACCATTTCAATACATTTTTAGCATATCTTGTGCTGTATTTCAACAAGCTTGTTTATACACGGACATACTGTAAATGCATATTATATTCCCAAAGGTTCAGTGTTGCCCATGCATTACATTTGATTTACGTGCAGCCATAGGTAAACAGAGAAGAAACAAACCAGCAAATATAAAAGTAAGTTGTATTCTTTGCCTCTTTGTAATTGGTTGACTTTTGTTTTTGACATCTTGGGAATCAGACTCTCCTCTTGTCTAACTGTCCCTCGAGCCCTTTGCAGTGACTTGCTTACATTTCAATTTCACACCACATCTGCAGGAGTAGACTCATGTTCTGTCTCCACGGATAAAAATGTTCGTTCCACATTACCCCTGATTTATATAAGAAACATGAACTATAAGATATTTGTTCCCTGACAGGCTGTTTGTTTTGAGAAATAATTTTGTAACGCTTTATGCATCACAGCCTAAAATGATATGTGGAAGGGATTAACTGTTAGTCAGCAGAGTTTTGTTTTGGGTTTTTTTTACATTTTAACCCAGGGTCCAATTTTAATTAAAAAACCTGAGCCGGATCATCTTTTGTTCCCACAGAGACTGCAGATTTAGAGAACTTTTTTTTTTTTTAGCTTCAGTGTTTGAAATTTCAATTGGATATAGTTTTCTACTTTAACAAATTTCCTCAAGGGACTATTCACACATTATACACACATTCACTGATGTACACAGACAGTGGAGGCAAATCAGGTTAAGTGTATTGCTCAAGGACACAACATCAAAATGCTGTGTAAGCAGATATTAAACTGCCAGACAGGCCCAGTTTGTTATATATCTATATAAATGACTGATTATGATGTCATGTTTTGTATAGAGTTGACATTCATACTACTTTAACATTTTAGTTTGTGGATGTGAAAATAGTTAAAACATTTTTACTTCAGGTCACCACAGCAAGGCATCTACTTGGTGGTAGTGTGGATTCAGGACTGTCACAAAGAGTGTCTTGTGACCCCCGTAGCTTAACTTTTTGAATAGTTAATTTATTTTCAGTTTAACCACTTTAGGGACACTCTAAACCTTTTGGGATCTTAATGTTGGATAAAGTTACTTCGCTTTTGTCTCCATTTTTTCAAGCAGGATTTCCTTCCTTCCTGGCCCTCCCTCTCTTTACATTGTGCTGCCCATTTCCTGCTCCAAGTTGCACACTTCCCCCACAGTCCCCGAGCCAGGTCCAGAGTCCAGCCGCTGCCTATAGAGCCACTGCAGGGAGAGGAGTGTGGAGCAGAGGTGGTGCTGATCCACTGACCGCAGGGAGAAGGCAGTCTTTGATATGCCAGCTGTCCAGTCACGGGGCGCTTACGTGAGGAAATTCAGAAGATCCAGGGGTCCGTATAGACACCAGTAAAGAGGTCATCATCACAAGGGGCCTAGTGTTTTGGATGGCCCACTCCACTGCAGGGGACATGATCAGTATGCCCTCAGTCAGTCTCAGAGCCTCTGAAGCCTGCTCTTCAGTTCATAAAGTGTCTCTTCCTCACTTTCTGAATTTGCTGGGCTCATATCCTGTAAACAGCCAAAGCCACCGTAGCCAGACATGATGGGAAATTTCACTTCAGTCAGAATGATTTAATTAAGCTCCTGACGGGGATATGCTGCTGTAGCTCCAAGCATTAGACAAGTGGCAGTCTGTTTCTGGAGGACACTTGCTGTGCAGACATTTTTATTCCTCACCCTTTGGTTAATTTGTCTATTGTATTTTCCCACAGCTCCTAAACCCCAGGATCTGAGTGATTGACAGACATATTACATTCAGCATGTGTTGCTGGTTAATAGAGCTTCTATTATTAGACCAGATGCTAATGGAGAGTGCAGACCATCTTGCAATGTTCATGATAAAGTACCAATCCCAAACTTACCACCTTGTTCAAGGCAAATACTCTGTAAAATGAGCACACAGTGTAGACTGTATATATCTTGTAATTATATCAATTTCATCTTCATTTCATTTTAACCAACAGACCAAAATACACAAGTTACATCTATTGTGCAAAGACCAAAATGTTTCTGAAACTTGATTGATACAGCTGTACACCAAACATGAACGAACATAAATTAGTTCTTTTCCATCATCTCTTGTTTGGGAACTTGGCACTTTGCCCTGTCTATTCACCATTCATGCACAGAAAGCCTGTGATGAGCAGAACCCTGGCAGGGGGGGCTGTTTGGGTGGGCACGCTCTGAACAAGTCTGGGGAAGAAGTTGGACAACAATCTGGCAGACTCCACTCTCCATTTACTACATCCGGTGCTGTCGTGTTGGACACCGGCTGACGCGGCAAGTTTATAGTGTATGTCCTCCCTGCTGGGACTTGGTGCATGAGGCAGGCGTGAGTGAAATACTAATCACATGGTATTTGTTGATGTGTTACGGTCACGGTTGGCACTCTCAAACACGAGCAGAAAGATTTGTGCCTAGTCATTTTGTAGATTGATGCCTCTGCGCTATATTTCCCAACAGGCTCTTAGGAATAGCCTGGGTAGCGGTGGATGAGGCTGCACTCGAATGCACATGGAAATTGAGGATGCATTGTTGGAGAGCACTGCGGTCCCCACAGGCCGACCCTCATCTGCTGCAGAGGCTCTCACTACTTAATATCCAATTTCACAAGTCAAAAGAGTTGTATAATATGACCAAGATGCCTTTCATTTATAGTGCTATGATGGGTGAAATTAAACAGGAGTAACAACCTGTCACATAACCATGGCAACTATCATTTTGGGTTATTTGATATATGAAATAGACATCTTGAATACTGCTTTTTGCTACAGTACATGAACGGCCAAGTGTGTGGGTCAAGCAAAGGCGAACAGGGTGGTGCATGCTTGGAGAAAGGAGAGAGCCCTTGGAATTGTCATGGATTTTAAGTGAACCAGCACATATTCAGTACCGCTAATTTAAAATATACTTTCAAGTCAAAGTGAGAGAGACTGACCAAATAGAACAGCTGACATTAAACGATAATGATCACTATATGAAAAAAACACTGAGTCCCTATAGTCATTATAAACATCCCCTGTTCTTATTATACATTTTTAAAGTCTGGAGTTTAATGGGGTTTTAGTTCTTTTGGCCTGCACTATGTACTGTTGTCACTTTTTTTGCTCCAGATGTATATACTACCAGTCAAAAGTTTGGACACACCCTCTCATTTAATGTTTTTTTTTTTTTATTTATTTTTACTATTTTCTACATTTTATATTCATATAGAAGACATCACATATATGAAGTAAGATATATGGAATTATGTAGTAAAAATAAATGTTTAGTAGAGAAGCTCACTACAGGTTACAGTTTCAGTGTAGTGAGCTCCTCCCTTCAGGTAGATAAGGCAGTGTCCACCAGTGATCTGACCAGAACTGAAGAAGCGGCTTGGATGAGCAGCGAAACGTCTTCACTCCTACAACTTCTTGTCCAGTTGACAGATTCAACTTTGGAGTTATTTCACTTTTTTTCTTTACTACATAATTCCATATATCTTTCTTCATATATTTGATGTCTTCCATATGTATCTAACATGTAGAAAGTTGTAAAAATAAAGAAAAAAAACACTGAATGAGATGGTGTGTCCAAACTTTTGACTGGTAGTGTATATGTGTGTGAATGAATGAGCTGACTCACTGCCAAACAAAACTGACCTGTTGGTACAAATAAAGTAACCTTGAACCTAACATTACATTCCAGTTTGGGACAGGGGCCGGGATGGGAGCGATAAGGAGGTTGGGCATGTGTATCAAGGGAGCAGTGAAGAGTAGTGACTTGCTGTTTAATTGAAACTTCCTTTGCACAAAGCCGTGTCGTCCTCACTGGGATGTCATGTCATGAAGTCCTAACAAGCTTCTACAAGAGTGATTATTCTGTCTTTCTCCATCACGATAAGACTCCCTGGACACGTTCAAAACATCTGTCAGCATTTGGGAGTTTTAAAAATGTGAAAAACAGAAGTAGTTCATTTTAAATGGTTTGCAGAGGACAGAGTGGAGTTTTTCCATCACGCTAATGCTAAAAACAACTAGCACACCAGTTTTACATCTTTTTACTTAAAAACACCTTATAAATAGATGCAGACAGCGCACAGCGGTCCCATTTTGGCCCCAAGAGCTGCTTTTACAATTTATACTGGGACAAAACTCATTTCACTTTATTAAATGAAAAAATTGGGTACCCTTTAAATGCCCATTGGGTCAATGACATTTATTGGTCCAAATGAGAACAAAGTTTAACTGTGTTTTTGAAAATACACAGCACAGGCGTACAGGATGTTTTGCGAGAGACTGTTGCTTGATTGCCGGTCAAAGCAAAAGAGCAAATCAGTGAATCACTATTAAACAGAAAAGACATCTTACCCAATGAGCTCACAGGGAGACGCATTCATTCTTATAGTGACCAATGGCATCAATCTAATGTCTTTTTTTCAATATTGACCATATATTGTGAGGATAGATTATGTATTAGAAAACACTATAATGACATTACATATATTTTTAAAGGGGCAGAGCCAATCCAGCCATTCCATTTTTAATTCCTGGCAGATTGTGATTGCTTACAAAACCAATCGATGCACAGCGAAGTGCGTGGCTGTTTTGCATGTAATACATCAAGCTGTGTTCCCTTACCTTGAATGGATAAACAGATGTTTGAGCCTTGCTTTGATTCACACAGTCAGATCTGATGCATGGAGGAAGCTAGCTGGGTTTTTGCTTTTGGTTATGAAGGCAATTTGTTGTTAGGTCATGCCTTTTTGAATCTGCTTCTGCAAACGGTTTATTTCGAACAGCGCTGGTGTCCAGTAGTGTCCAAATCATAACTTACCTAAGCATAAACACTGGGGCTGCTCTGGCTTCCGCTGATTGTACAATGTTAAGTTGCATAATGTGTTGATAGTTAAAGGGTATCTTGAATATGTTGGACACACATGACGCCATGGTAACAGCCCTCTGCCCCATCTCTCTAGCATGTGAAACCCATAGACTGTATAAAGAAGTGGACAAAGTGAGTCTGACGTCATCCATAGTGTTCTGCTCAAATGAAGCTCATGGAGGCTAGCAGTTATGGGGTGAATTTGGAGCCGAGCCACGAGTATCATAGCAACCAAGAGCCAATCTGGAGTGAGGCTGCTGAAGGTAACACCCCTTCCTGCCCGCACCGCTGGTTTAGCAGGGAGCGGGAGCTTAGCAACGCTGTCAATCAAATCTGTTGCTAACACAGGCCGACTTCGGGGAAAGAAGCTACCTGATTCGTCTGTTATTAATGTTCATATCTTGATTTACGGACACAATAACGAAATAAAAACATAAGGATCATGTGGAGCGGGTCAATATGAACATTTTATGACCAAAATGACGAGGCTTACTGCAGCATTTGCGGAGAGAGGGGTGACAATTTTTCAATGTAAAGTGAATGATCACTTACTATTTGACGGCGGCTACCAGGTTAG
Organism: Periophthalmodon schlosseri; assembly: GCA_000787095.1. Taxonomy (NCBI): domain Eukaryota; kingdom Metazoa; phylum Chordata; class Actinopteri; order Gobiiformes; family Gobiidae; genus Periophthalmodon; species Periophthalmodon schlosseri. The sequence continues at coordinate 103,887 of KN486812.1, read as the reverse complement.
CTATGTCCATTTACATATACAGTCTATGGTGAAAGCACAGGAGGAGGATAACTGTACTATGGAACCTAATGCAGTACTACTAAGCCATTACCAGTGTCAATTATGTGTATATTCAACTTTTCACTGTCCACTATTCTGTTGTTTAATGTTTCATAATGATATATTCTGTAGATGTAAGCTACACAAAAGTAACACAAAACTAACTGTACTTCTATCTACCCCGGACTCCAATTGTGTATCCTTATTCCTTCATAAAATAATTTTTTAGAAGTGTTCCATTTTGAAATAATATGGAATTGTGTACACATAAACATTTCAGCTCATATTCTCTAAGGTCACATCATGACAACACATTTTTCTTAGTTTTAGTCACAGCTTGTTTAACTACAGCCACACACTGTCATAGACCCATCCATCCCTTACCCCATCTGCCCCGTACCGTAATGATGAGCTGTAATGACTTTTTAATGTGGTGTGTCCCCTTCAATATTAGACATGTAGAAGAGACAAGATCCACCTGCCCTCAATGGGACCAAGTCAGTTTTTAAATAGTTTATTTCCCTTTTAGATTCATGTTGAAATCCATGTCTGGTTTGTACACTTCAGGCTTACTTCTACATCTTCACCTCTTTTTTCTTCATTGCTTGGGATTGTTGATACTTAAAATGCTGCACACCACTTGGAAAACACTCATTCACACACATGTATTCTGTCTTGCTGCTGCTAACATTGATTTATTTTTTCAAACCACACTTCCACTTGCTCCCGGTTTCTATAGATCATAATGTTTTCCACAAACATAGTCCATGGAGTTTCTCGTCAACTGTCAATCATATTATTTCAGAACAGAAATCAGCTAACGTTTTCTCACATAAATGGGCCACTGAGCACAAAAAGGCCTGTTGAATGAAACCCTGTTGAGCTTTAATTGTGATTCAGTCAGCTTTGGTGCTCAGACATGGTGTGGATTGTTAATGGCAAGCACATCTTTTCCTTGGAAACCAGACGCCCTGTTGAAATTTAGTGAGGACAGAGGCACCAGCTAGCAAGAAACCTGCCAGCAAAGGCTCTGAAATATTTATGTGCATCCATGGACCTTTTTGCTTTTCAGTGGAATTTGTATTTTGCTTAATTTGCAGCTTAAATTTTCATAAAGAAAGACTTTGGAGGCTGTTATGAATGCAGTATGCTTAAACAGATGGATGTTTTGCTTGTTTTGTTCCATTCCCAAATCAGAAACATCAGGGAGGGCATCTGGCAATCTGGCAATATAAAAGAGTCTTTAAAAATAGTTTTTCAGAATTTCTAGACATTGGTAAGGAGTATTTAAATCTTCGACTCACATCTTCAGATCATATAAGAACTATTCCGGTGTTGTCATTTATCTATGGAAAGTTTCATTTGAGTGACAAGCTGTATTTTAACGCGTTGCTGCATTTTAAGTAACATCTTAAGAAACCCAAGTCTTACTCATTATTAGATAGTGACAAGAAGTCTCCTGTTCTCCCATAGCTGTATATAATTGGAGAATTGCAGCTCTTCCTCTTTGGACATGGACTATAGGGACATGACCCCATACATGCACACTGTACTCCATTGTTGTGATGTTAATATAGCTCTTTAACTTGGCCCGGGCCTATACAGTTGGAGTTGTCAGGTCGGAAAGAGGCCCCAGTAAAAGTCTGCTCCGGTTTGGTCCATATTAGACTTGCTAATCAGATGCTAATGCTCATGAGTGGCACTGCTACAAGAAGCAGAAACAGAATGGTAATCAGTGAAGGTCTGCAATGCAACAAAGACACTCATTATTTAAGTTTGTTCCTCACGATTTAAACATACATTCAGGCATAGTTATTTGGTTGAATCAAAAGCAGAGGTTAAAAGTAAGTCAGTACTCTTCTCTACTTAAAGAAGAAGATAACACAGTGTTCCCTTAAAGTATGTATCGGCTGCTAGAAAATTGTAAGTGTGCCAGGTAAGTTGTCATCTTGGATTTCATACAAACAAAGTGAATACCTGGGTCTTGAGAATATTTTTGAGTAGTTTCAGGACCGCATTAATTTTACTGCAAAGTTATGATTGCATCTTCCTATAATCAATAAAATATTTGAATATGCCGAGGGTGCGACTTATACTCAGATGTGATTTATATGTGAAATATATGGTTTTTTCTTCATTATTATGCATTTTTTGGCTGGTGCGACTTATACTCCGGTGTGACTTATACTCCGGAAAATACGGTACTTTTATACTATCGAGCATAATACTTAATAGTAGTAGGCACTTGTCTTTATTACAGTAATTTCCATGCATTATGGAGGTATTAAGAGGCACAGTCAGGTCAGGGAACCCTCTGTGGAGCTGCAGCAGGTGACAGATGGCACCATGAGGGAGGCTGATCTCAGGTCAACCACAACTTTTCACTTTATCTCTCAGTGTGAAGCCAGGTAGAACTGCATCGTCATAGTGATCGTACATGATACGCTATTTACGAATGGTAAATGGTCACATTTTTATATAGCGCTTTTTTCACCTTCAAGGCACTCAAAGTGCTTTACATCAAGGAACCCTCACCCATTTTTTCACCTTCAAGGCACTCAAAGTGCTTTACATCAAGGAACCACTCACCCATTCACGCATCACATTCATACACCAGTGTACGTAGACACTGGGGGCGAGCTGGGTTAAGTGTCTTGTCCAAGGACACAACGGCAGCATTCATCTGTGGGAGCTGGAATTGCACCCTTGCCCTGTGGGTCAGTGCACCTGACCGATCAATCAATGATGTTTATGCCGCGAGCGGGATTCAAACTGCCAACCTTTGGACCAGTTTGTCTTATTTTACAATACATTTTATCTTATTTTACGATTTTCACACCACAACAAACCCAGAAAACATCCATTGACTTGGTTTAAGTTTGACCCTACCCTTTCTGATACAATCATTTATTCAGTGCAATGAGTTCACTTCTAGCTTGTGAGGTTTTGTTGTTTGATTATCTGCCAAGCTGTTGTATTAATTAAACAAATAAACACCGCAAAGTTTCTCAAGAATGTCCTTTTAACTTGGTTTTGTTCTATTTAAATGTTACTTTGATTTATTCTATTATAAAACACAGAAAATTAGCTTAGACATTGTTTTAAAAGTGGTTGATTGATTTCCACTAAAACAGCTGTACACTGTTTTTCTTATACAGAGCCACAGCTTCATTAATTCTTCATTTTTTACTTAAGTCGCAATTTTTGTGAGAATGAAAACAAATCAGCCGTGAATTGTGCTTGTGCTTTCCGATTACATTTTTATCACATACTCCATTTACTCTCATCATAAAAGCACACAGCAGTTTTTTCCAAACACATTTAAGCTATGAGCAATTTACATGATCTAATTGTAAATATTAGGCATTTTTTGTATAGAATCAAACTTTTTCTTTCCAATTTAAAGTGCACCAGTTTCAGTAATTTTACCACTCTATTTGTTTTCACCAAAGCTTTTCACTGAAGACATATTTTAAGTGTATTATTTTGCATATGAACATAATCCTGGTACCTGCTGGAGAGGATACCTTCTCTAAAAGCTGTCCCTGTGGTTTGAAGCGACTAATTGCTCCTTAGCTACATTTTAGCTCCACATTTGATTTGCAAGAAAGTGTCCTGGAGCATTAAGTGTTTTCTGGGAACAAGTTTTTTCCTCCGGGAATGGCAGAAAAAGCACACCCTACCCACTCAGTTCACACACAAGGCACAACTCTCATCCCTGGCTGTTTAACACTGGCTTTGAATCTCCACCGACTACAATTAAGCTTTTCCATCACATCTTCAGTTTCCTGTGTATCAAGTGTCCATTGTGATAACTTGCTCTTGCATCCAAGTGTTTCCGTACGACACAAAGCCTGAATCCTGTCGTCTTTTTAGTGTGAGCAAAGTGTAAAGGGTCATGTCACTCTATCCACTCACAGATTGAAAAGTGTTAACTGTTTCCTTTCTCTGTTGTTTATAGGTGTTTCTGCATCGTCTTAACCAGTATGCAGCCACCAAAGTCGACAAGAACATCACAGAGGAGACGGTTAAGGTAATGCACAATTGGCGTAAGTCTAGTTTTGAGCACTGTATCTGATATTTCTTAAAAAGTGGAAAATAGAACTGGTTCAACTGCGCAGTGGTCCAAAACTATCCCTCAGAGGTCAGAAGTTTTGCCGTCATAGTAACGCTAACAACAACTAATAGCACAGCAGCTTTACTTCCTGGTTGTGGCCAATAACACAGAGTTGACTTTATTACATCAAAAAAATAGCTAGACAGCCCCTAATCAGCCCCCCTAGTCACATGACCATCTTGAAAATTACAGAAATGTATGACAAATTGTATTATTTTCACTTCAAATTATGTCCATGCATTTTTATTGCTTCTATGCACCCATTTTAAGTTTCACTACATTTAACTAAGATCATCAGTACTTTTACCTAACCTGTCTGTGGTTATAATGTAATGACTTATGATTATGTAAGCTCCTAATTTTGTGTAACATGAACTTTAGAAGGGCTGGAAAAATACAAACCTAAATTAAGTGGGTGTTTTGTGGTTGCACCTAAAATAGTGGATTTTCGAAAAGAAGACGTGGGAAGTCCAGGAAGCAGCTGTAAATCTAATCTATTTATAAAGGATTCTGATGGGACATAATAAAGGATGTGCGCTCACAGTGAGAGAGGCAGGGACATTTCAGAGTTTGCTTACACTCAAAGGTAAACATGCATTCTGTAGATATTAGTGGCTGAGCCTGTTTAGCCAATAGACTTTTATTTGGGAACATGGCGTGCACAGAGAATTCTGATCACCGGGATGTGATGTGGTACAAGCGCCTGACACGAATGACACCAGAAAAGCATAGAATTCTATCACCCACCCACATTTCTTTTTTTTTTTTTTAATATTGTCTAATCCAAATATTGATCATAATATAATTGTCAAAACATTCTGTAAAATAGTAGACTAAATTGCTTATCATGCATTCCATACAGGACTGGTAGGTAAAGGCAAAATGCTTGGGAAATGGTGAGAATTTAAATGTTATCTGTGTTGCCTTCTTACGCTAAAACACTACCCTGGCATTTGATGTCAAGAATTTAGAAAACATTGCTAAATAAAAAGTGTTCTACAAGGAAAACCTTTGTTTTGACCTTCAAGGAGGAAATGTAAAACTCCAGCTAGAATCTTATCTGTTTCGTCCAGATGAATGTTTTGGACAAAGTAGAGACAACAGTAGTACTCAGTTGTGGTTTAAGAGAGGATTTGGGCTGAGTTCTGTGTTCCCTGTCTACCACAGTGTCTTCTTTACTCTGCTGCAGGTTCTTTTCTCTAACATTGAGGAGATCCTGGCTGTGCACAAAGACTTCCTGTCCATGGTGGAGGAGCTGCTTCACCCTGACCCTCACGCCCATCACGAGATTGGACGCTGCTTCTTGCACTTTGTGAGTACTTTTACCTCCATCTGCAATTTCCTTTCCTCTGCACCTTTTAAATCAGCACTTGGCCTCCTGTCAAACCCTATAGGTCACCTCCATTAAACACATTTTATCATTGCTTTGACTACTACTGACACTTTCTTTCACTTTGGTCATGGCATTTAAGTTACATACTAGACTACGCCACATGCTAACAGTTTGTGAATCAGGCCACATGTGCTGTTTTTATGATCGCTCGGTAATACGCTGCTTATTGGTGCCATAGATCACGGTTCTTTGTTGCCTTGAAGTGCACAGCGTATCATGGTTTTAATGGAGTTAATAAATCTGACCATCTTTACCATGTAGATTTAGAGCAGCAGAAATACATAAATCTCATTGTTGTTGGTAAAAAATGTGGAGATGAAGTGACCATTTCAACAGCTTAGTGAAAATCGTGTGGCCATATGTCATATGGGATCCAGAAGTGGAAAGGAACAGTTATGCACCAATTTACTTCAGTGAATATTGCAGTAAGAAGTTGAAAAGCAATACATTTTATAATCTAAAAAAGAATAAATTAGTTGGTGTAGAATGGGTGGTAATATAGTTGTAGCAGTAATCGCAAGTGTAGTAAGTATCAAGTTTTGATACAAGTTTTAGTACTGATTAATACTAAAACTTGTATTAAAACTGGATACTCATTTAAAGAGCCCATATTAGGCTATATTATAATGTTGTTCATCAAAAAATACCTGGAGTTGTTTTGTTTAACACACAAACCCTGCATATTTAGGCTGAGTTCTTCTCTCAAACAGAAAACACTCTGTTCCACCTTGTGATGTCATGTGATAATACAAGAAGTTCTCCCCTATGTTTTGAAACTCCACACACCTTCACAGAATCATTTTGGATAATTTCAACCCTAGAAATGACAATCTCTACTGAACAAAAGGTAGCCGTTAACTTGAAAACTATCGCTTCATGACATCACAAGGTGGAATTGAGCTTTAGAGATGTAGACTAATAATAAAGGATTACTTAAACATGTGTATATTTCTGATGAGGTAACAACATTCTAACATGGCGTAAAGCTCAATTTTGTGTAATATAGGACCTTTAAACAGTTAGTCAGTTATCCATACTGAGAAAATTACATAAACAGGACAAAGATCGACATTTTTTGAACATTTTTACAAGGATCTTGATGATCTCTATCAGAGCTAGCATAAGGCCACATGGTAACTACTCATTTTTTGGTCTTCCTTTGTATAAAAAAATGTTTTTAACCATCAAAGTGTGAAACACTTTGAATTACTTTGTGTATGAATTGTGCTATACAAATAAACTTGCTTTGCCTTACTGTGCTTTTAACAAAAGCATCTAGTCACACACACTCAGAGTCTTAACCCTGATATAGCAATGAATTCTCGTAATGTTAAATAAGATATTAAACAAATACATGTAACCCAGCTGGAAATCCTACTTCTCAAATTCAATATCCCTTTAATATCCTTTTTATGGCTGAGTCCAGAGAATTAGTTCATACTGTCCCTTTCCATTCTAAACATTTCCCTCTGCTTAAAACTAATCTTACTGAGAGTTCATGGCCTGGATTCTTAGAAAACATAATTTCAGAAGATGAGTTCCTTGCATATAGTCAGATTCTGTTACTGCATCTGTTCTTATGGCAGCCCTTTCTCTGCACCTCACTGGCTTTCATACTTTTTGATATTTCTTTAGTAAGTGCAGCTTGCAGTCTGGTCCCAGTGCTGTTTCCCATGACGATACAATATTAATGCCTGCCTTAGTGGAAGGTTGTCCATCATATTGCTCTGAGGCAGATGACGAGATGATAGCCTCCCACACACGCTACTTACATTATATATTTCTGCACAGGATCCACTGTACTTTTCACCGTGGGGCCTATAATTAATCTTTCTAATAGACTGCACCATATGTCATTGCTGTATAATCTGTACTACTGGTAGTTCTTGACTTGCATTATAACTGTATGTATTGTATTACTTACCTATTTCGTATTCTCATGCCATTCTTATTTTTGGTTGGTTTTGCAGAGGAGTCGATTCCAGATTTATGATGAATACTGCGGGAACCACGAGAAGGCTCAAAGACTGCTCCTGGAGCTCAATAAGATCAGGAGTGTTCGAACGTGTTTACTGGTAAGAATATGCAGTCAATAGTCTGATTTGTGATGCAAGGGGCTTATTTTTCTTTCAAGGTTTTCAAGTTCTTTGACCAAGTGCTGACTTGATTCATTAGGGTATACTTTGACAGCCAGGAAACTTACACAAAGCTAAAAGATACACATACAATTGAAAGGAGTGAGAAAGGGCAGACCACAGCAAAGGCATTCACACATGTTGGAATGCTTATCAGTTGAGCCTAGTAAAAATAAGCATGATCCAGGTTAAAGCAGTATTATGTGTCTGAATGTTAGCTAGCTATATGGTAGCCTTTATATCCAATTCTTGTATCAACACAGAATCCAGATGTTTCATAAAGTTAAATCACAAATTTACAAACTAGAATGTTACAGTAAAGGGTCTAAAATAGGACTACTCTGTGACTTAAGTAGTTATACACAAGGACTAACCCAAAGTTACCTTTCATATCCCCAGAAGTAGCCTGCTTACCCCCAGAGATCCATAAAAATAATTGTGATCTAATCTAGGCCTGTTGCTAAAACTAAAAATGATTTGGTCTTACAAAAGTGGCCTAATCGTGAGTTTGGACAAGAGCGCACACCCTTATTGTAGATATCACAACATGCAGTCACCCACACAGGCAGCTGGACAGTGTACGAAGCTGTACTTTCTGTTCCCAGGTCTGACAGCTGACGAGACCTCTGTGTAGGCGGCCTCCCTCTTCCTGTCCCAACACTATTCAAGACACTTTCACTTTCCCGGGAGAGGCTTGTGTTGTTAGAACAAAAGACGGCCATATCTGCCCCCCCACCACCACCACCTCTCCAAAACTGTCACACCTCTGTACCCCTGTGGCTTTTACAGTCTTTTGTCCCGCTGCCTGTTCCGTCCACTTTGGCTTCAAGGCTATGACAGTTTACGATGTGTTTCAGGCCAAAAATACTGCTTAGCCTTCACTATGTCTACCCTGCATCACCCTCAGTGTTTTAAGAGTTCCATAAAAAAGAAGTTTGGACTTAAATATCAAGGTCTACAGAGAAGAATACACTCACAAAACTGGGATCTGACAAGGACTATACAAGACAAAATTATGAATGTAACTGAACCCCACCGCATAACTTTTTAGCCAACAAATGGAACAAAATGAAAGCATGTTTTTTGATTTTTGACTTTGAGTTTTTTTTATTGCACTGAAAAACATAGAAAAACATGTGTCCTTCATCTGAGTGGGCTTGCATCTCCACAAACCTGACTCGTATTTGGCCTGGAGGAGGGTCTCCATGGAAATGTTGTCTATAATCTTCCACATCATGACATAAAACATAGCCAGACAAACAAAAAAAATTAAACCCAGGCTAACTCCAAACCAAAGCGTGTCCTTTAAAAAACAGGTCTACAGCGGAGAACACACCCAGACCGGCCTATTTAGAAAGTTTTATAGTTTGCATTTTGTGGCTTTTTCCTCTATTATCCTTCGCTCCAGTCAAAGCATGTGGTCGCTTCTTACAGTGTGGTTAATGAAGTGAGAAATAAAGGGCGCACATGCACACCAGCCCAGAGTATAATTTATGGTCTGCTGGTTCTTTTAATGTATGAAGCCAAAGAAGTCACAGATAGCATTAATTGACTTTGATTTAATAGGGTCCACGAAGCACTGACCTATTTGCGTCTCACGTTACCCCCAAACTAGGTTCCTGCAGACGGGTGTAGGCTTAAAGGTTATAGGGCAAAGGGCTTTAGACTGGTCAGGGTAGGGGACAGGGATATCCTCTGACCCCTGCTAACCCTTTCATCGCCTTTAAACCATGCTTTACTGTTTACAGAAGTGTGTGACCTCTGCTCACCGCATGCTGTTCACTTTGATCCACCAGTGACAAAGTAACTTTCACAATGGGCGTTGAATGACCTCCTTATGTGGCAAGTTGGTTCCTTCTTCCATTAGATTTATTTTAAGGCTCTCTAACTTGCATTTTTACATAATTATTCCATCATGCCACTCACTTGAAATTTTAGTATTTGTTGAAATTACTTGGCTGCCGACCTTTTGCTCTTTTAACTGTTAAGAATACAACTTCTTTCATTGTTTCCTGTGCACTGTCTTCAAATTATTCTGTGCCATATTTAACTGTGGAAGTGGTTCATGTTCTAGCCTTACAACAGAGCTGGGGTTGTTGGTTCAATCGCCTGTCCTATCTGCACGCAGTATCTCTGTGCTGCTGAGACGGCATTTCCTCCCTATGATAACGTGGGTTCTCTCCTACTTCCTCTCATTGTCCTTGGCCCTACAGATTTATTTGTGAATTGCAGTAACCCATAGTGAATGAATGTGAGAGTAAACGGTTGTAGTTAAATTAGTTGTTTTACCCTGTCTTTGTGTAGAATTGCATGTTGCTGGGTGGCAGGACCAACACAGAGGTCCCCCTTGAAGGCTACCTGGTGGCTCCCATCCAGCGAATCTGCAAATACCCACTGCTGCTCAAAGTGAGTATAACCTTGTCCATGCAAACTGTGTATTATGGGCCCACCACACCTCTGCAGGCGCTCCCTCTCCTCCTCCTTCTACCCGACCCCGCCTAGTCATTACTCCCCACTGTCCAGCCTTGTTCATATCAACCTCTCCCCTGCTAATGAAACGCTGCTCCAGCACACCTCTACTTTACAACCACAATGTAGAAAAAACACCAGAAGCTATCATCACCCCGCTGTACACTCAGGACACGTTGACTAGTCTTATTCATGCTAAAACCTTCTCCGTTGTTAGTTTTTAAATCTCCATTTCCTTTCCTGAAACGCTACCCATTTTCAAAGACTTGTTTGAGTAAGTGATCTGCTCTGTCTCGTCTCATTTATCCTGTTATGATCTAATAATTCACTCGGACCTTCTCTAAACAGCCACCAGCACGGACCCAGAGATGTAATAATAGGGGGTAATCTGATGCTGTGCCATTTGAAGTCCTCCAGCTGCTAAGGCCTCCTCTGCTCCCCGAAAAAAACGCCACTGATAGACATCAGCAAGGGCACACACATCCACAACCCTGTAAATGAAAACGATAGCAGATCTCACGAATATAAACACTGGTCATGCACTAGGGACCAGTTGCAATCTGGAGTTTATTTAAATTGATATAAGCTATACCATGCTAATGGCTTTTCCAACCACTAAAAGTCATCCTACCACATCAACAGTAACTTATGATTTAAGGCTGAGGTGTCTTGCCTATAGACAAAAAGACAGTATGTAAAGTTTGTGCATTGGCCCATCAACCCTCCCAGCAGTAACTACAGTTACAACCTATGTGCTTGTCCATTCACTATTATTACTTTTGAATAGTCTTGCTTATTTCTCCCAGTTCAAACATAACCACTTTGATAAATTAAATAAATATTTAACTTACTGTTTTAAATAAGCCACTTACTAACTGAATGATTCTGTTGTCTATTTTTACGCCATTTCGGGTTAATATTGTGCCTCATCAGTTTTATGTAAATTCTTGTGTTTTTCTAGGAGCTGTTGAAGAGGACGCCTAGAAAGCACAATGACTACAGCCCAGTCCATGAGTCTCTGCAGGTGATGAAGTCTGTGTGCTCCAGCATCAATGAAGCCAAAAGGCAAATGGAAAAGCTGGAGATTTTAGAAGAATGGCAATCCCACATCGAAGGCTGGGAGGTACTGCAACACCTGTTATTATGCTGTTTTTATCCTATAACTCCATTGACTTCCCCCGGCCAAAGCTTAAAGTCATGACTTATTCAAATCCACTTAGCCTCCTTTCAACTGCCATTTCAACAGGAATTCCAAGTGGCGTGACTTTTGTAGCGTCTTTAAGCTGTTCTTGTTCTGCCCTCGAACAATGATTTGTATTCACTATGGCCATTCTTTCTGCCCGGCTGAACTTGTAGCTAAAGCCGCGATGCTTTTGGATGACCGATCCAATCACCATCACCAGGTAGAAACTAAAGAAAAGACTTTAAGTCCAAGGATGGCTTCACTAAGTCAGTGGGACTGGATTTTGTTCATAATTAACTAAAGTTTTTTTTGGCCATTAAACGTATCTTAGATCACATATTACATTTTATTTTAAAGCAGACCTGTTATGCAAAATCAATTTTTTTAGAACTTTTAACTATGTTATTGTTGCTTCCCTCACCATTTACACTCTCGAAGTTGTATTTGGAGCGATTTGTACATTACATTCGTACTGCCTGGCCAAAAAAAAAGTCGCCACCTGGATTTAACTAAGCAAATAGGTAATAGGTTGCTGCATTTGGTCAGGTCTAGGTTCAGCAACAGTATGTGCTCAAAGAATGAGGTCAGCTGACTACCTGAATATACTGAATGACCAGGTTATTCCATCAATGGATTTTTTCTTCCCTGATGGCACGGGCATATTCCAAGATGACAATGCCAGGATTCATCGGGCTCAAAAAAAAGCATGAGACGTCATTTTCACACATGGATTGGCCACCACAGAGTCCAGACCTTAACCCCATTGAGAATCTTTGGGATGTGCTGGAGAAGGCTTTGTGCAGGGGTCAGACTCTACCATCATCAATGCAAGATCTTGGTGAAAAATTAATGCAACAGTGGATGGAAATAAATCTTGTGACATTGCAGAAGCTTACCGAAACAATGCCACAGCGAATGTGTGCCGTAATCAAAGCTAAAGGCGTCCAACGAAATATTAGAGTGTGTGACCTTTTTTTTTTTTTTTGGCCAGGCAGTGTATTTGAGCAATAAATTTTGGTACCAAATGAAAAAAAAAAATCTGCTGCGTGCTAACATGATCTGCAGGTATCTATCGGAGATGCCAACTCTTTGTTGTGATGACGCTCCCTTTGGGCACCACTGTTTTCTAACATGGAAGTTGTTTTAGAGCAATATTGTGATTTAAAATGTCTAAATTATAACTTAATGATCCATGGGCATCATAAACTACCACCATATAGCAGACACAAGTACAATATTTCTTCTTTAAACCCTTCTTTCAAAAAAACGATACCTTTTTCTTACTCTTTTGTTACTCTCTTACTTTTTTATCCTACAGTTATAAACTTGGATCAACAATTCCTCCTCCAGACTAAAGTAATTATTTGTTTATTTACTGACTTTTTGTGCATGGGCTTATACTTGGCCCTATCTATCAGTTGTACATTTTTAGTCTTTTCTGATACTTGTTTACAGTTGCAAATTCAAACTAAAATCACCTAAACACGGCAATTCCTTTCACCTTAGTTAATGTCTGTTACAGTCAAAGAAGCATAGAAATGTGGCTTCACACTTCACGACTTTGACAGAACTCCAAACTTTAAATGAAATATAACCACTAAGTAAAATCAGTCAAAAAGCATAAAATGGAAAAAATGAATTGGGCGTGGGTGCTCTGATTGATTGCTGTTCTTGTAGAATGATTACTTGTTCCCGCTGACCTGCTCTGGGGCTGTCTCCACCTGGAAAGTTCTTCTCTCCTGAGACAGTGAAAGTTTATACAGCATTTTAGACGTCACCACCACATGAGCGATTACTAATTACTTCTTATATGTGTTTATGGCTTTGGTCACAATGTTTTTGATAATGTCTTAATTTTGTCATGTTAAACTTTATGTTCTGCAAGATTTATAAAAAACATGGTAGAAGAGCCAATATACTCTTAGTGCTGGCACCAAGCCTGGATAATGGTTAGGTTGTGTCCAAAAGTTAATTTGATGTAAATGATTAAAATCAAGCAAATCATTGCCAGTATTGAAATGTGCCAGCATTTCAAAAATGAAATACCTTTTGAAGTGCTGTAAAACTTGGATTGACAAAAATGTAAAATGTTACACGAACAGGAAGTGTTGATAGTTAGGGAAAAACTGTTGCTTTGTCATGTGGATCTTTTGTGTGTCTGGTGTGCACATTGGAGCTGCAAATGAGTTAAACATCTGGTTGTAGCCTGGACAGACTCAAAAGGCCCTGAACGACAGAGAGCAGAGAGGAAGTGTGTTTGGCGATGAAGGAGTGGGCCAGATAGCAGAATAGACAGGGGAGAAGAGAGAAAGTCTAAGATGAGGTCCAGAGGACAAGGATGAAAGAAAAATTTGGTGTGTCTGCTCCGGGAGGAAATGCTTAGCACATTTTTCGGTTCGGTACACGGGGGAGTTATTTTTAGCCTTGTTGGTCCAATCGAACAACTTAAACTCCTAGTGCAGAAAAAGGTATAGACTGGACATTTTTTATCACTTGCAGCAGTGTGAGGCTGCGGCCAGTTCCACAATGCAGCACCCCACTCTTCCACTGGACAGGATGTTATTGTATAGAGGCTATTAACTGGCTCTGCAGTTTAGGGTCCCATAGCAATCTGCAAGTGAGGAAGCAGGGAGTGTTTGGACAGACCCCAGAGAAAGAGAACAGGAAAAGGCTGGGCTGTGTAATCCCCCCGCATGTTTAGGTCCTCAACCTGAAGTGGGATTCATTCAAAAAAGCCCCCCAATAGCTTTTTGTGGATGTGCCTTTTATATGTGCATGTTATGTGCTTGCAGGGGTCCAATATCACAGACACATGCACTGAGATGCTCATGCAAGGAGTCCTTCTCAAGATATCAGCCGGAAATATTCAAGAGAGGATCTTCTTCCTGTTTGACAAACTCCTGGTCTACTGCAAGAAAAAGAACAGGTGTCTACCACATATATTTACATAATCAATTCAAAATCTGAAAATATTTTCATTGGTTTGATTGGTTTGGTTTTATCATTTTTGAAAATTTTTGCTCAGTGTAAATACAATGGGTACATTTCACCTGTGTCCCGGGTGAAATGTTTTAGCAAGCTATGGGATTTGAGCAGGATATAGTCTGACCAGATAAAAGGCTTTGAAATGACTTTGGAACAAAACTAAGAGTTTTAATCCATAGGTCCTCAGAGCATTATGCTGGAGCTTCATTATGACTTCCCTGTGCCAGATTTCTGTTCTTCAACATGAAAAACCATTACACAAAAGTGACACATTTTATTGTAATGCGCAATCTGTAAACTGATGACATTATGAACCAATTCCAGAGATATGCAAGCTTTTCAGTGAAAACTTTCACTAAATGCATTATGATGAGATTTGGATTCTGCTAAGTTCAGTTTGTGTAGTTCTGGCAGCTTTTCTTATGGGTCCGTTCTAGCCAAGCCACCACCTGCTATGCTTTGCTTTTATGCACTGTGAACAGTGCTGTCCACAGGTATCCATTTACTCACATTGAAAGGGTAAAAATAACATTGCCTCACTTTCACTTTATCATCTCCACTGGACACATTTTGCCTGAGGAAATTGAGTTAGCCAAAGCAAGATGAATGTTATAAATTCTCTCAACTCTAAGCGAGAGGCATTAAACTGCAAATGTAATTAAACTTTATTTTGTTCATTTTCAGACGTTTGAAAAACAGCAAAACCGCCACAGAGGGTCCCAGGTACCTGTTCAGGGGAAGGATCAACACTGAAGTTATGGAGGTGGAAAACGTGGACGATGGCACTGGTGAGCTCACACATTTATCTTGGAACATTTCATATTTTTTAAAGTAATTTCTGCTCATAGTTCATTTCTGCACTGCTGGCAGCTGTAGTTAAGTTGACTACATGCTTCTTGGCTTCACTTTTGTACTTGGAATTACCTATACACATTTTTCTTCGTCTATAGTTACATTTCTTGGTGGTGAATTCAATCCCATGTGTGTCTTGGCTTAACATAGCCACTTATTACAATTTCTATTTGCAAAGCCATGATTTCCCTCTCAGAGCAATGCGACGGTCAGTAATATGGGCTGGGTTTGGTGATGGGAGATGGATGGGCTCTGGTCGCTCATGGGTGTTCCGCACCACAGATGACCCATCGCAATGGGACCATTTTAGCATCTACTAAATTAAACCCTCATCACATTTTCCCAGACACACACTTGTTTGAAATGTCACAGGAGCACTAGCATACAAAGGACAAACTTGTCGGTATAATTGATGCTGTTGGAATGGTTTCATCCTTCAGACAGGGTCACACCACTGAGACCATCCTATAGTTGATTAGACAATATTTACTATCATGACAATTCAGTATGTATTTAGATGCCTTTTAACCAAAACCAGTTTTCAGTTTTCCTTTTTTTTTTTAGCAACGGCAGCTTTTATATTGGTGTACTTTTGTTAAGTCTTGATATAGTCACTGATATGTTCCACGATGAAGATATTGTCTTGACCTGTTAATGATCATAATGCTGCCTGATTTATGTACTTCTCTTTCACATTTTAACTTTATCTTACTTTCAGGGTATAGCATTCAAAACACCACAGGGGGTCTTTAGTGAAGAGGTGCCAGTAGATAATACTGATGGATAGTACTTCTTCTTCTGGTGCGTCCACTCATTTGTCTAGTTAAAGCAGAGTAGCTATAATCAATGGAGAGGCTGGGGACAAATGAGAGGAGAGGGAGCTTCAACATGAAGGCTTACTTCCACCAGCTTATATAGTCCTAGTAAGATTTACCACCTTAGAAAATCAGTGGGGAGGTTCAATATTA
The DNA here is from genome assembly GCA_000787095.1 of Periophthalmodon schlosseri. NCBI lineage: Eukaryota > Metazoa > Chordata > Actinopteri > Gobiiformes > Gobiidae > Periophthalmodon > Periophthalmodon schlosseri. The sequence goes on along the minus strand of KN486812.1, from coordinate 87,746 downwards.
TGAAGCACGTAATTTAGCCAAATATCTGGACATTTTGAAAAGGTATAACAGTTTCCTCGTATTTTGAAATTGTATATATATATATATTTTTTTTTATTGTGCCCTTCAGAAATCTTGCTGGAAATGTCAGTATACTGTATATATGTTTGTTCTTGTTTTGTCTTTTGTCATTCAAAGCCCATACAAAAATCTGCAAACTCTACATATCTAAAATTATCTAAAGATATTTTTAACACTGACAAGCAATTCTTCACTCTTTAATTTTATTGTGGCCCTTATAAATAAACAGTGCTTCCTCTGTCATACTATATTGCTTCCTAGCAGTCCAGAAATCTATTGTTCAAAGTCATTCTGTGTACTTTTACTTTATCTTTGATCCTAACTGGTAAACACACATTCAGATCAGGTCTTTATGGTGACTTTTAGTTGTACAAACATAATTTAACCTAAAACTGTTCTCCATTGTCCTCTACAGCCGATTACCACAGCAGCGGCAACATCGTGAACAACGGCTGGAAGATTCACAACACGGCCAAGAACAAGTGGTTTGTCTGCATGGCCAAGACTCCAGAGGAAAAGCAGGAGTGGCTGGAGGCTATTATGAAGGAGCGAGAACGCAGGAAAAGTATGCACAACCAGAACCAAATATTTCCGTTCTCTGGCCAGGGTATGAAAGACAGAGTTGTGCAGTTGAGGATATGTGAAGATTCGGCAAATTGGAAACTAAATTATTAAATGAAGGACGATCCCGGGGCAGATTCATTTTGGGAATCAAAAATAGTAACTCTGCCTCTAGCTATGAACTTTTTCTGTCCATTGCCAAAGTTTGAAAAATGGTACGAAAGTGAGATCACGTACAGTAAAGTCAGAGGGGAATTAAGAAGGACTGGGAAGGAAGTGAGGCCTGGAAATGTGATTGACAGCTATCAGTGCAACAAGATAGTCCTGGGACAAGTACAGGGGATCTGTAAGGACTTTTTTGGGGGAAGAATTTTAAAATCTGTAAAGTTTGAACAACATGGAAGTAATAGTATGGTACTAAATAATAATGGCCTATTCCACCAGGCAAACAAACAGGGCTACATGATTTTGGAAAGAAATCTAATATTTTTTTGACAAGTATTGCTATTATAATTATAATAGCAATTTATACTTAAAAAGTGGGATTCTGTTCAGAGTGAGTGTGACGTCACCCATAGCGTTCGGCTCCAGCCTAATGAAGCTCATCGAGGCTAGGGGTGGGGCGGTTATAGGGGTGAATTTGGAGCCGAGATCCAGATTTGGAATTCCGACTGTGAGTATCATAGCAGCCAAAGTGCCAATCCGGAGCGAGGCTGTTGAAGGTAACAACCCTTTCGTCTGCGCCGCTGGTTTAGCAGGGAGTGGGCGCTTAGCTGCACTGTCAATCAAACATGTTGCTAACACTAGCGGGAGTGACCTTGGGGAAAGATGGCACCTGATTTATCTCTTATTAATGTTCATATCTTGAGTTACAGACACAATAGCGAAATAAAAAAACCCAGGATCATGTAGAGCGGATTAATACAAACATTTTAAGAGCAAAATGACGAGCCTGACAGTTGCAATATGGACAGAGGGACGACAGTTTTTCAATAGAAAGTAGAAAGAAAATGGCTATGTCCATTTATATATACAGTCTGTGGTTCAGAGTGTATATTTTAAGCAAATCCTGACTGAAATCTGCCAAGCTAATACAAATATTCCATGAATTTTAGAATGTTTATATATTTTAACCTTTATTAGTTTATTAGTGTATGATTGTGTTGCTGTGATATGGGCTGCTCTAGGCAATGGTGGGTTTGGTGAGCTACATGAGAATATGCCATATTTTATCCACTATTTTGTCCTCTTTGATGCAATGAACCTGACAATATTCCTCTAATGCTAGTCATTAACACTGCATTAGTCTGTAAATGACTCATTATGTTGTGGCATACACATACATTAACCTTTCCTGCTTAATTACATGTGTCACATCTCTCTGTAGCAGCAGCTCTGTAACTCTCTCAAATGCAGTGATAATGATGTTTTCCTTCTGTCTGCTGCACAGGTCTGAGATTGGGCATGGAGCAGGACACTTGGGTGATGGTGTCAGAGAAAGGAGAGAAACTCTACCAACTCATGACCAAAGGAAACTTGATTAAAGACAGAAAACGCAAGCTCTCAACATTCCCCAAGTGCTTCTTAGGAAGGTAAGGCTCCATGCTGGTCCCCTCCAAGATCATTTACACTCTGGGCTCAAGGATATTATGTTATGGGTTTGTAAATGGTCAATGTAAAGCAGCTTTAGCCTTAAACAAGAGTAGCATTGAATAATACAAAAAGCAGATTAGACTGTATTTACAACACTTGCATTATAAACCACTTTTAAGTTCATTTCCAGGTTGTCGTTTTCTTTCTTTCATTCTTTATTGTCTAGAAGATTATATTTTATGTAGCAATCACGTCAAGTCATGAGAAAATGTAATTCAACCAGATTTTAACGTTATTTAGGAATTACTGGTGTGGTTTCATGGGGATTTATAGTAAAGACACAGAAATCTCATAATTAGTAGAATGACATTAGCTTTTTAATTTTGTTCTTTTGCAAGTTAATAATACATGAATGACTGTTAGGACACAGTCGTCTAAAATAAGTCTTTTATATAATATTTTATATTTTCTGAATCAGTACACCCTATACACTGATAACTAGAAGCACATGTTCTTTCTTACTTATGGCATCTTTCGCTCTTAGACCTAAAAAATATTGAGGGGATCTCACACCTCTTGCCCTCCAATTCTGTCAAAGCTGTAACTTCAATTCATTTGTCCATTTTTCACCGCCATAGGAGTCAACTTCCTTCTCCCGCTGACACGAACTGTAGACATCTGGCCATGCATTGTAAGAGTTAGAGGGTGACAGGGCTGGATTCAGATAATAAAACTTTAAAATTCAAAACACATGGCTGTAGTTCCTCATGTTAAGGACTGAAAATTACATGTGATGGCTTGAAGTCTTTTTACGGCGTGGTGACACAGTGAGATTTTAAATGCTCAAGAAATCAAAAGGACAATTTTCACTGGAGGAGATGTTATATAAACTGCTGATATCTTGACTTCATAACAAATTTGCCTTGTAAACACTCCCACAATTTCCATTTGTCTTCCATTCTTTACATGAATGTTTAGACTGCTGTTACGCACAATGAAAGCAGTTTTAAAGTCCTTGTTATTTTTTAAAAGCAAAGAAATAAAAGAAAAACTCCAATTGGGACATAGTTGTGGCTTGTACGGTGGTTGCACACGAGCACTTACTTTCTCCCTCTCAGACAACATTACAGTCAATTGTGGTTTGGAGCAGACGGTCAGTGTTTTATGTGGAAATGTATCCTCTGTGTTTGTAAGTAACTAGATACTTTTACTTGTGTAGCTTAGATAAGATAATTTAGCACTTTAAAGAAAAAAATAAGTACTTATTTGAGGACAAAAAATATTGAAAGTATTTTTTTTTATCTTAATAACTATCATAGTTACAGAAGTAATAGTAGTAGAGGTATTACGAGATATACAGGTTTGGCATTGTAAGTGAATGTAGAAGGATTCGTAGCAGTAGTAGTTATAATAGTAGCAATAGTTGTAGTAGTAGTCTTTTAATATTTGTATCTTATTTTTTTACTTTTTACTTGTTAATTACAGTTACCTCAAATTATTTTTACATTTACAAATATAATACAATACAAACTTTGTGTTCTTCTGGTACCAAACCATAAGAGATTGTAAGGCCTATCTACCTCTTTCTACCCCAGTGGTTTTAAATTTGAACTGTGGGCAGATTGTGGTCTCTTTCTTGATAAAAGCCACATTGCCCTATAGCTTTTAACTGGGCCCACTCCTACCATTGTGAAACGCTTTGTTCCCTCTCCACGCCTTTTCCCCACATGCTGTTTTTCATTCTTTTTTTTTTTTTCCACTTTTGTATTTTTTAGGCCCAAGAGCTATTTGAGGACTCCCATTAACCGGTATAATCGTATTTGTGGTTGAATTCTTCTGACAGCGTAATTTATCAAAGGGAATGTGTGAAACAGGCCTGCAGTTTTCTGTTAACCATATAGTTTTAAAATAACTAAAACTAATCTATTATGTATGTACTTATATTGCCTGATGTAGAACTTGGAAGCAAAGTAACAGCTACATTACTATCTCTTTTGAAGTAACTGTAGAGCGGATTCTGAGAACATTAAGGTGCGAAAGATGTTAAAATGCAGGAGATGGGTGGATTATTTACATAAAAGTTTTAGTAATTGCTTGCGGCTTTTTCCGAGTCCACAGAATACCGATGGATCCGTGTTTGTTTAGTTTTGTGGGGAGAGGGGATGGGAGGGAGGTAATCAGACACGCTTCTGCCTTTACCACATTAGCTCTCACTATCTCAAGCTGTCGCTAAATTATGGACAATTATCCCGTTCAGCTCTTGTGGACGTCCCAGTCTGGATATTGTGTTTGTCGTTCCGGACGTTAGCTTGTTTCCTCTTCACTGTTGTGACTATGCACCATTTCTCATTGCCCCAAGACCCAATTAAACGCAGTGTTATTTGATAGTTTGGTTCCATGTCTTAAATAAATAAAGTTAAAGAGGACGAGACGGGAAGCCTGTAAACAGAAATGTCCCTTAAGAGTAAATAAATCACCTCATTTAGCCAGTGTTGGGTTTGTTGCCATAGCTACATCAATTTGGAAATGCGGAGACTATGGCAAAAGCCCATTGAGAGAAGGGCAGAGTCTACACGGTCAAGGAAAGTCTTTGCCCCCTCCATGTGAGGAAAACATGATATTTTGATGAAGCTTTTAGTGTATGCGAGCAGAGTATGTTTTCATGCCACTGTCCTGTTGTGCCCCTAGTGAGTTTGTGTCGTGGCTGATGGAGATCGGAGAGACGGGTAACCCAGAGGAAGGAGTGCACCTGGGGCAGGCCCTATTGGAGAACGGAATCATCCACCACGGTCTGTCGCTCTGATCTTTACACTGTAGACTTACTGTCAAATACACACCAATGAAATGAAATACACTGATGAAAAAGACTCAAGTTTATAATGGCACAGACTCTCAATTAGTTTAGTTTACCACTTTTTTTCTTTATTTGTAATGTTTACTTAAAGCAGAGATATTGTACAAAATAAACTTTTTGAGCTTTCTACCATGTTATAACCTTCCATTCATGTTTGAGTAATTTAGCAATCTCTACCGGGCCCTATTCAAACCCTTCTTATGGTTAGCTGTAAGACTTTATCTAATCCTCAGCCCATAAGCCTATGTCATCCATGCTCCCACATGACAATTCTTCATACATATACAAAAGCATGATAGAAAACTGTACACTACAACTTAACAAACCTGATGTGATGTGCAGTAGTTTCATTAGTAAGATGCACGCAGATTGTGCTTAACGCGGAGAGCAAAGGAAGGGGAGACTCAGAGGGTCAAAAATGAAAGTGAAACTTATAAAACATGTTAATACATTGTTTCTGGCAATTATAGCATTTTCAAATCAATGAAAGGTAACATAGTGATCTAAATATGTTATATAGAAGTAGAAATAAAATACCCCCTCTCTTTAAAGTTATTTTTTAAACATTAAAAATACCCTTAATGAAATAAATGTCATCATTTGGCGCATTCCAGGAAAAGCAATTATACCTCTATGGAGACAAGCAGGTGGCAGATACTCTAACAGAAAGAGATACATAGAACAGCTTAAAGCACTGACAATGTTCAGGTCCAAATGTATGCCGTGAACAACTTGGCTTTACTTCAAACAGAATGAATATGTCCACCGTAAAACTGTGATTAAACCAAACAAACACACAAACAAACAAAAACACTTTAAAAACACTAACACTTACAAAAAGAAGTGAGACAGTTTTTAGAAATATACGTATAAATACATTGGAAAGTCAGTTATTCAATTAGTAATCGTTATAATCAGACTGCATGCTTTTCCTTGGTCCCATAGCCTTCACTGTGGATGCAGCTGTGTAATTAGTCTTAACAGGTGTAGTCTGTAAACAGCCCCTTGACATAGTGTTTAGGAAAGGATTATACATATTAATCCTTGTTTAGTCATGTTTGTGTTATATTTGTTCAGTGGTTCTGGATAATAAGTGTGTTTGGGTCTGAGGCTTAACTAGACTAATGCCTCCCTTTCATTCCAAATGGTGCATATAGAATGTATTTTCCTTCAAAAGCTGAGGCCCTGAGCCAGAATGTATCTTAAATCGCTCCGGGGGCTTTATTGCTTCCTCACGGGGAAAGGAGATTGCAGTTTGGGGCTTTTTCTGACAAAGAGGAATAATGTGAAGCCCCTCTGAGCTCATACAGTCAAGCTAAACGTCCCAGTGTGAGGTGATAGAATATCTTTTCACAGAGCGTTTTAATGGAACCACACAGCTGCAGCCAGGAGCCTACTGCTATTCAGCAATTTCAGTGAGGTCTCATAAGCTAAAATGCAATATGTGAGTTTTCTATGGCCAAAGCGTATCTATGGGTCATAATAGCCTTTTGTGCTCTTTTCTCTGTTGTGATGTTTAGTTATGTTTGGTTGTTAATTGTGTTTTTCAGTCACAGACAAGCATCAATTCAAGCCTGAGCCAGTTCTGTACCGTTTTCGCTATGATGATGGGACTTACCATCCCAGGAGCGACATGCAGGATGTCATCTCCAAAGTAGGGCCTCTGTATTTATATACACAGATATCTGCAGTTAATCTCTATGGCTAATCTTTATTGCTTCTCAAGGGAGTACGTCTGTTCTGCCGCCTTCACAGCCTGTTCACTCCTGTCGTCAGGTGAGCCTCAATGTCACTCACATGTTTACCGTCCAAACCAGGCAAAAAACTGATTAAAATAAGTAGCTATGCAGTGTGTCAGTATTCAAAATATCTTGTCTTTCATTCACATCTTTTTGATGTAGCCAATCATCACAATCACAAGATGTGTTTTCCTTTTCAACAGAATAAATAAGACATTTTTGTAAAATGTGAAGAAAGTGTAAAAAGAAAAATGGTGGTGCTGGTGATGAAGTGCAGGGTCTGTCCTGTTAGCCGTTATCTGGCTGCTCTCAAAATACAGATGTTGTGACTGAGTCTTTCACATAGATTAACTGTGTGAGAACCACAAAAGTGAATTGATTTTAACTTAAACTGTTAAAATGCCAGTATACTTTATACTGCGGATTTGTCAGTGTGTAAATACACCTCAGCTTGTAATTAGTGTAAATAAGCCAAAGTCATCCAATCTCCATGTGAAACAGACATTCAAACCACAACACAAAACAGGTGTTTTTCAGCTCGTCTGGCACGGGATACGAACCATTCACGTCCCTCACACAGTTACAAATGGAGCAATCACGTTTTATTGGCACAAACTGTGGGCCTGCTTTTCCTTCTGTGTTGTTCTTCAAAATAACATTGGAAGAGGAACATCAAGGCTAGCTGTTTCTGTAGCATTAGCCAGAGGAAAGGCTTTAATTTCACACAGATAAAAGTCTGTCACAGCTGCGGGGGAACACTAATGCTATGTATTAATGCAATTGTTTGATCTTAGCATTAAGACGCCTAAAGGTTGTTGTGTGTGTTGCTTCACTATTGAGGACTACTGGCATTTGATTTGAAGCAGGACCTTTTCAGTGTAAAACTCTAGCAGACTAGAGTTGTGGGCTGTTGGCTGCTGTATCTGCCACTGAGTGCTCTACACAATACATCACAGAGCTTGGGAACGCTACAGTTTAATTGGAGCGACCAGTCCCGGCCTAATTAGGTGGAATTTCCTGGCAGCGTGAATGAGATGGGGCCAAGGCGTGTTCCCAAGCAGCTTCTGTCCCTCACAGGAATGGCACCTTGTACACATGTTTAGTATTCTGTGGCAATAATATGATATTTGACCATGTTTATCCACCAGTAAATGTCAACTATAAGCATTATACAGATATATACGGGCTCATATTATCTCAGTAAATAAGGATAAAATCTCATATTTTTAGTTCAGTGTGCAAAACAAATGTTTATTTCTGTTGTGAAATATTTCAAGCATTCCAGAACAACTTTTTAACCAATTACAATACATCTTCATAACCATCATAAAGCAAAGTAATACTTGATATAATGAAGTAATGGGTTTTATTCTTTAAACTGAACCAGTGAAATAAATCCACTTCATTTATATCTTTATTATGAACACTGCTTGTCGACTCAGATATGTCTTCTGCTTAAATATGCAACTTTTCCACCTGTCAATTATTTATTCTAACTAAATGCCAGGCCAAAATTTTCCTATCTGCCAAGCGAGTTAAAGTGCAGTTGTGACCTTTCTCTCTGCTGCAGCTCAAACTGTGGTATCCTTATGCTGGACATATGGCTGGCCATTGGCCTGCTGTTTACACCCATTTTTCACTCTTGACAGCAGCAGTGCGCTCCAGCCACTGGAGCCCAACATCTCTCATGGAGTTACTATTAGGGGGAACGCATGCCTTCCCACTGCTCTATGCAGGGGAGCAATACAAGTTAATAATACAGTTAATCCGTGCAAAATGACATGAAATGAAATGAATGAAATGAAAGACATATTTGCAACCATTTAACTATCATAAAGTTTAGGAAGCAAAATTCAAAATTGGATACCTTGTTTCTAATAACTTTTAATGAAGAAAGAAATGTATAATTCTTAGCTCACAGGTCAAAAAATAAGCTAAACTGGTTTAAGATGTTAAATTATTGTAGACACAGGTCTATGGCCTAATCTAAGATCCAGCCACTTAATCGTAGCAAAAACTGATTGTCACAATAACACATTTTGAAGTGTGGTATAGTGTCACAGAAAATATCACAATAAACGATAAGATTGAAACTACTTTATGTCACCACTGACACAATAACCTGACTTGCAATAAATAAAAAGCGGAATGGAACATGTAAGTAGTTTGCTAGCATCACTAATGAGCCTTAGATATTAATTATTTGAGGCCCTACAGCTCAGATGTTGATGAACTACCAAAAAAGTTTTCCGCTAATCAAAAGAAAAATATAAAGAATGATCAATATTGAGCCTCTAAAAATTCCTCCAGCTTTAACTATCTTGAAAGGCCCACTCAGCATCAGAAATAAAGTTTTAGATTTAATAATATTTGGACACATCTACATGGCAAGCTAACATCACTTTTTCTAGCGCTACCATCCCACCCTAACTGTCAAATAAAGTTACACAACTGAATGTTCCACAGTGAAGGCAGCTTTCAGCCTCTCACGCCTGGCACTCCGAAGAGGTCCAGACAGCTGAGATTGGACCCTTAACTGGGCTCATATGTCATGTTTGACTTGTCTAAAGACTGTGCGTGTCTGCGAATGTGTGGAGCAGAAGTGGTGCAGCAGCTCTTGTCTGGAGTTTCCCTCAGGCTGCAGTCCCATGGGGAGGCCTCTGTGTTCATGGGAAAGTTGTGGCTTCATTCCTAGATGCATTATTCCCGGTCTTCTGTGGGTAAATGTGAGACTGACGTAGGAAAGGAGGGGGCACCTAGGGGCCAAGCACAGCTGGAGTTGTTGCCTGAGGTCCCTCTGTGCTCTGCTGTTGGCCACTGCAACAAACCCATAGGGAATTATGAAAAAAAAACCTCTTCATGTCACCACAGCTGCACTTCTGCAGCACGTCTTGAGACTAGATTGCATGTGCACAGTCAATGTATTTTGAATGTGAATATAATAATGTAAAATTTCTTTCTCTTGTGCCCTTTTTAGAGATAAAGACTACCATCTTCGAACTTACAAATCTGTGGTGATGGCCAACAAACTCATAGACTGGCTCTTAGCTCAGGTAAGGCCTATGTGATATGATTAAGGTTTTTCAATTTTACCTCCATTACGTGATCACATATTTACCCTGCGGAAGAATCATGATCGCTAGAAGTCTGGGTTCCTAACATTAGATGCCTATTCACATGTAGCTTTGACCTAACCCAGCAACTATGAACCTTAGGGAGATCGACTCAGTCTTAGTTGTAAAGCTGCCACATACTCACACATGTCTCTGCGTCATTCACTAGAGGAAAACTGTTGATTGATAATCTTGCTTCAGTGCACTCTCTTCCAAGTAAAAAGTATTAAAAAGTATGGACATATCCTATAAATGTATGAGAGTGAGTATCTGAGAATATCAGTCCATTTGAATCTGATTTAAAGCGACGGAAATGCCGGATTCTTTTAGGGGACTTGAAGGGCCCTCGTGGAGCTCAGTCTAGACGTGGTTCTGGTTGTTTTTAAGCTGATGTGAGCGGTGCATGCCTCGGGCTTTTGGAGGCAAGAACAAAGGGGGTGTGAGTGTGACATTTTGACTGCTCTCTAACCACACTGTCTTTTGTTCCGTCTTCATTGTCTTTCATCGTCTTTCTGTTCTGTCTCAGCCTTGGTTTAGCCCGTCACTCGCTAAATTCCTCCTACATTTTTTTCTTTTTTTTGCTATCTTGTGTTCTAGGGTGACTGCAAAACCAGGGAAGAGGCATTGATCTTAGGAGTGGAGCTGTGCGACAATGGATTCATGCATCATGGTACAGACTGAGGACTTCAACTGATCAATACAACACAGAAAACAGAAATTTCACTTGTCCATGAATATAGAAGAGATTTACCAGCAGAGATTGTGTGGCATTTAGCATCATTTTTAGCACAGTGGCTTCTTGTGCCCTTTCCATTGCAAATTTTGTTCCCTTCAAGACAAGAATAGACCCATGTTCTGTTTATATGAATGCATTTCTGTGTACGCAGTCCAAACAGGGGCCACGTCCTTGCTTCAAAATGAAGCATACAATTACCCATCTAGTTAGGGCTGGGCGATATGACAAAAAATATGTTAATTTCTGGAACATAAACATGCCCAGCCCTACAACAAGTAATTAGTGACTTGTAGACGAATATGGAAAAATAATCATTGTACTAATAGGAAACCACTACTACCCCCATACCCACCAGTACTGCTACTTTGAAGGTCTGTAGTACAATTTAAGACTTACTACTTTCCGACTTTACTGATGTTTGTCATTGCTAGTGGGCAGTCGCCATAGTTACAGCTTGTTTACTGGCGTCTTATGTGACCATGCCAAAGTCCACATCATGCTTAGCACAGTATGACTCACTGCGAACATGTTAGAACGATCTTAAACGGCCCACAGTACAACCTCATCACAACCTCACACAAATTACCACTGGCTCCATGGGACATAACATGCTGCTGCCTTCTGTCTCTCCTACTTCCTCTGGGTTAATTTAAAATGACAAGCCAGTTAGTAGCTATTTTGTCTCAATAAAATCTCTAAAAGGTAACAGTACATGTGATAAGAATACGAGCATTAAACAAATTTATCCTATTTTCTTTTTTCCATATCAACACATTGTTTTTCATACTGAATTTATGTAAATTGTTTTTGAGGTGGGGATGACAATCAGTGAGTGGCAGTGATGGACAAGGCAAACGCTTAGCAAACTTCCACCATGGATGAACGTAGCAATAGCCGAACAAAACAATTTTTACATAAACCCCAAAAAAGCGCACATTCATACTTGTCAGATTTGTAAAACCTCCAGTGGAAAATGTGTCAGTTTAACACAAGACAATTTGCAGAAAAAATACTCTTTGCTGTTATAATAAAAGTTTGAATCGAGCACTCAAACTTACTCTTCTGTGTAATGAAAAAACATATTCTTTTTAACATTAACAACTTGGGCTCTTTTTAAAGACAATGCAGGAGGAGATGTATTTGTTGTTGACATGTTTCGGCTGCTAGCTGCAAGGCATCTCCAGAACTGTCACCGGTCTTGGTAGTGACATTTCATATATCAGCTGTTGTCTCTGTATGCCCCCTGTGTAAACATATGATTCCTATACTATAACAAAGATAATATTCATATTCCCATTCGTATGACACATGTAAAATTGTTCTTTGGATGTGTGTACAGTAACCTATATACTCTATACTAAAATCTTTCCTCCTCTCATTACCTTCTCAGTGCTGGAGAAGAGCGACTTCAAGGACGAGCCCCTGTTGTTTCGCTTCTTCGCTGATGAGGAGATGGAGGGCTCCAACACCAAACATAAACCAATGAAACACGACCTGAAAATCCTTGAGAATGTCATCGCCAAGTCCCTCCTGGTGAACAACTACCTCCTTACTCTTTTCACTTTTTTATATAACCAACACAACTTTGCTCCAACTCTCAAAAAGCAAACTAAAGACACGAACACGTGATTTTTAAACTTTGATTTTTTGAATTTCGTGGAGTGAGTTGAGCCCAGAGACCGTAGATATATAAAGTCTATGGTTGAGCCCACTCTTTTGTATCCTCTATCTGTCTGTGGTAATATCTGCTGGTTTTGTTGGTGTTCATGGTGTGTGAGAACATCTTGGTCCGCTGCTTTTGGGATTTAGTTGATTAAAATGGGGTTTTCTTTCAGATAAGACCAAGTGAAGGAGGATATGGTTTTACACTTGAGGAGAGAAACAGAGTGCCCATCATCAAATCTGTGGAAAGGGGGTCAACGGCAGAGGTGTGGGAACGCAGTAACACGTAGTACTAAAAACATCATGGTTTGGTATGGTATTTGATAGTATTTTGTATAAATCTAATCTGTATTTAGATGGCTGGTCTGGAAGTGGGGAGGAAGCTGTTTGCCATAAATGGAGACTTGGTGTTTCTTAGACCCTTCTCAGAGGTGGAGGTTCTTCTACGGCAGTGTTTCAACAGCAAAGGACCCATCAGTGTTCTAGTCAGCACCAAGCCAAGAGAGTGAGTCTGCATCATGCGAGCTTTCATTACATAGTTATTTATTTAGAACATTTGTTTCAAGGGTATGTGGTTTCTGAATAGTCAAAATGTAAAATATATCTAAATGCAAATATTAGTTGTTATTGCTAAAAAAAAATTTCAGAAATTACAAATAAACATAACGAGTTGTAGCTCAGTTTGGATGGAAATTAATTAAAAGCCGTTTATTTTACAGGGGGATGTCAAAATATAGACATGTCATACATAAATGTATTTTGTATTATTTTGAGTTTTATATAACTGTATGATAGAACTTGAGATGTTTAAAACTTATTTCTTCCTTGTTTGTCATGATTGTTTACAGCCACTTTCTAAATATTTTTCAAGGCATGTGTATAGTATAGTTAGCACTGTAATCAAACAATTTGACAATTTGATGCATTGGTGTTTCTCTAGAACAGTGAAGATCCCGGACTCGGCAGACGGTCTGGGGTTCCAGATCCGAGGCTTTGGTCCGTCCGTGGTCCATGCAGTGGGCAGAGGTATGTCTGTCACTGAGCTGGGGGCACAGCTGGCTAACAGCTGGCTCGTCACAGTTAAGGGCTGACTATGACTTGGCCACAGGAGTGCAATCTCTTCCTCCTTCTCTCTGTCAGGCTCAGCTGGCCAGTTAATGGTGCTGGCAAAACTGCAAATTACCTAGTTATCAGCCACTTTTCGCCCTGTCAAGATCCCAACTAGTCACATTTTCCAAGCTGTCTTGTCCTTCTGTGCTAAAAGGCTCATTCTCAATCTGTCTCGTTATCTAACACAGTATGTTTAGCGGCACTGGTGTCACAAAATGGAATCCAATCTACAAACAATTCATGGCCTTACTGGGGAGTTTTCAAGGGAATTGATCCTTGTTTTTTCCCTTAAATAATTTCAATGTGCTTCCTAACCTGGGGCTTCAATTAGAGACCTAATCTCAAGAGAAAAAGCACATGTTATGTAATCACTGGCTTTGTCTCAACAGCTTCTCTCCCCAGCAGTCCAGGGTCAGGTGGAACAGATAATGCCAATTAGGGACTCACATTGCGAGGATGTCCATTATATATTTTTAAGAACTGAAATGGAGGAAGAGAAAATGCTCGCCTAAATGGCTGTTTGTGATAGTAATGTCTGATATTTGCTGTTTATCGGTGCCCGAAGCTTGTTTTAGTTCAGCATATTAAACATCTCTAAAAAAAAACTACTACACAGTTCACAATTTTTTTGGTTCTAGTGCTGAATACTTTGCCACAATTTGTCCCTTAATATTGCAGATTACACTGAGTTACATATGGTTGATTTTTGTGAAAAGGTTTACAGTTCAGTTGTATCCACAGCAGTCAGGCCGTGGTATGCATGCTGTGTGTTTAAGGAGCTATGAAAACAACTCCGAGGAGTATTTGGTCTGCCCTGTGCTTTCTTGTGATAGCTGTAAACCTTGAAGTTTTCTTATGGTCTGAATCACATCCCTGAGAGAGGCCCATGTCTATCCCAGATAAACAACTACACCCCCTCATCGCCTCCTGCACGTTTCTGTCTCACGGTGCTCCGGAGCTGCCAAAACAGGAAATAATCTTGTAAATACAAAGAAAGGAAAAAGGGAAGGCAATCTTGTATACAGGATGTGGAATATGTGACACTTGTGTTGTCCTGATTTAGCATGCACCTGCAGTGTCATTATAAAGTGTGGTACTTACTTGTCCTTGATCTGTTGGCATCTATCACCAGGCACTGTGGCAGCCATCGCCGGTCTGCACCCGGGACAGTGCATCATCAAGGTGAACGGGATCAACGTGAGCAAGGAGAGCCACGCCAGCGTCATCGCCCACGTCACAGCCTGCAGGAAGTACAGAAGACCTACGCAGGTGAGGAGACACTGAAGCAGCACATCAAAATATAATAGTTTTAGTGGTATAGATTTCACAAAACCTTTACAGCAGATCACCTAAAATAAAGGAATAAAATCATTTTCTTCAATATTTCCAGTAATTGAGTATTTTTGACTCCTCAGAATCCCACTCCCACCTGTGGTTTTCTATGTTATCCAGAAGATGGTCATACTACCGTAAAATCTGGCCAAGGTCATGTGTCAGTGCTTAGGAGGTGTATAGAAGAATACATAATTTGAACAGTCTCTATAAAAGAAGGCTAAACTGTATTTCATGTTTTATTTTTTGTGGTTTTATATTGTGGCCCTTAGTTTTATAGTCCAACATTTATTTTCGAAGTTGCCAGTCTAGACCCCCAACCTCCAAATCCCCCAACTGACAAATAAATATTCAGCAATAGTGAATGGAGGCCCGATTTGAAGCGGAGTTGCCCCAAGGTCAAGTGTATTTTTTTTTAAAACATGTAATACTGTATTTTGAAGAAACCATGCTCCAACATTAGACTTTTTTTCTTGTTACCATGCTTAAAATTCCCATGACCTCAGTGCTGAAGTGAACTGTATGTTGACTGGTCATTATGTTGTAATGGAAGTGGAAACGAAAACGCCAGAGTGTGGGAGAAAGAGCTTGAAACAGCACACACCATGTAACACATACTCATAATTCAACTGTTCTGTGCATTCACTCTTTCTGTCTCTGTCTTTGGTTTATTACTGTGTAAATATAGTAGTTTTGAATGTCTGGCACTGACCCCTGTCTCACAGCGGTGGCCCTGTAGTGGGAGACTTGGGCTGGAGCATGAATGCTTGATACAGAAACAAAACACAAGTTAAACTGAGACTCTGAGGCAGATGTTTATCATGTTGACCGGCTGGCAGCTGTGATCGTAGGAGTAGGTTTTTGGTCCACCTGTTGGGGAAAGTGTCAAAATGTAAATTGTGGGGTGCATTGGTGGTTCATGCTGGTGTAGGGTGTCATTATAATTGGATCCCGGTGGGACTTAACGATGCACTGCCCAAACACTAGAAGAGATCTGGTTCAAATCAAGTTGTAGACTGGAGGGAAAAACCACCCTTACTTTCTGTCTCAGCTCCTTTGCTTTCTCTGTGTATTTTGGTTGTAAACTAGACCACAGAGCAGTAGGCAAGCGCAACATGTAGCCTTGGCAGAAAGCCGCTGCGGTCTTGGGTGTGGAGGCAAACACACGTACAGTAACACACGCTACACTGGGCTGATGAGATTGGCATTAGTTTGCTTTTGTGGTCTCACCGAGCTCCACGTTTCCATATGTTGGTGAAGGGTTTTTGCGGTACACAGCGTCACTCCAGCTGTGGGGACGTTGGCAGTCTCACACACACACCACAACTTTCTTTTGGTAATGTTCAAGTGGTATGAATTATTTGTGACAGTTGATGATTTAAAAAGCACTTTGAGTGGCTTGAAGGTGGAAAAGCACTAAATAAAAATGTGACCATTTACCATAAGCGTAAATATGGCTGTTTGGACTTAGGTTATAGCAGCATTCTGTCTAGTACTTGCAATAGTTAACTAATTATTCAATAGAAACCTTACCTTATATTCACACACATCCAGTAACTGACCAAAGATAATATGTGTGTTTTGGTGAGAATTCAAAACATTACCAACGTGGAATAATACAATTTAAGTTGGATTTTCTGTGCGGTGTTTACGGCATTGACATTGTGAGATATAATAGCTTGGGTAAATGGGACAAGACATGAATTTAAAAAGGTAAGATATTTTATTGTGAAGAAAATGAATCATCTGATCTTCTTTGCAGCAAGACACTATCAACTGGGTCTACAACTCCTGTGAGAGTGCACAAGAAGACCAGAAAAACAACAACAACCAAAAACCAGTGGCAGAGGAGAATGGAGACGGCTTTGAATGCCAAGTGGAAGGTGACCACTCACATTTTCTTAATAAAGAAAAACAGTGGTGTTTAATTATGGGTATAGATTTGCAGTATGTTATATGGAGTATTTAGGGGCATTTGCAGTCATCTATAGATTCACACCAAAAGGTTTTCCCATATCTGAAAAATCTGAATATCAAATTTGGCTCAAGTGTTATTTCCCCCACATTTATGAAGCCCAATGAGAGTTAAACAGAAAAGCCATTTCACTTTAGTAAACAGCTTCAAACAGCAGGATTTATAGATGTATTAAGTCACTGTGCTCACATGGGGCTGACTCTATAATCTTGGAAATATTCATTGGTTTTTGGAGAGAGATGGAAGAAGCCATTAGGGCAAGGACTCTTTGAATGTGCTGTAGATTTGGTGGTCTGGTGGTCCTCCCTTGGGTCTACTTAGTGTTTCTGTTAAATTGCGATAAAACGCTGTTGTAAATATACTGTTACATTTTATGGATCCACACAGAATTGTTTCATATGTTTAACTGCATGGGAAACGTTGCATACATGCCCCATAAGACACTACAACTGTGGTGTTGCGTTAGTAACAACTCATTTGTTGTTAAAGGTGCACTATGTAACTTTTTTGGTGGCGTGTCCGCTACCTGCTTGTCTCAGTGGAGATGTTTCTGCTTTGCGTGGAATGTTCCACACTATAGCAATAAACTTTTCTATATCTATGAAGACATGCAGATAATGCCATCAGGTCAGGTCACGTTACTGGTCAGATCTGTGGAGACACAACCCCCCTCACAGTAAGAATGCATGGTTTTCGAGGTCTTGGCAATAATATCTGTAAATGTTACACAATGCACCTTTAATAATGATACTTTAAAGGTTCTATATTACACAAAATTGACTCTTGTGAGCTTTAAGCCATGTTATAATGCTCTGACCTTATCAAAAATATGCCTGGAGTTGTGTTTTGTTTCATTTACACATTTTTGAGTAACCAGAAGTTTTCAAGTTAACAGCTTTTACCTTTTGTTTAGTAGAGATTGGAAATTCCAGGGCTGAAATTATACAAATTATTCTATAGTGAAGGTGTATGGAGTTTAACAACAGTGGAGCACTTTCTGTATTACCACTTGACATCACAAGGTGGAACAGAGTATTTTCCATTTGAGAGAAGAAGTCAGCCTAAATATGCAGGATTTGTGTGTTAAACAGGTGTGAATGAAACAAAACCCAACTCCGGGTATGTTTGTGATGAGGAAACAACATTATAACATAGATCAGAAAATAGCGTAATATGGGCCCTTCTGCTGACATATACCCAGACTGTTATTGAAGATATTATTGTTTAACTTTCTATACAATGTAATGTCCATTTTGTGTCATTGCAAACAGAGGTCATAGACAAGTTCAACACCATAGCAATTATTGATGGGAAAAAAGACCATGTGAGCCTGACTGTGGACAATGTGCACCTGGAGTATGGAGTGGTCTATGAGTACGACAGCACCGCAGGGATCAAGTGCCACGTGCTGGAGAAGATGGTGGAGCCCAAGGGGTTCTTCAGCCTCACTGCAAAGGTTATTACTACTTTATGTCCTTTACGTAAATGCTAAACTCTTAAGTGTGCTGTTTAGATGCATGCTTTTGTTGTAAATTATTCCATCAGATAATTTTATCTGATTTGTGGTCATGGGAATGGGTTATGAGATTCATGGGAAAATGAGCACAGGCTAAAGGGGTAGATCAAAAGTGGACTTGCATCAGCATCTTGAGTTTCATGTGTTTTCCCTTATGATAAGCCTCCAATTCCTATGTGCTTTGTAAATTTTGTGCTTTTAATTCATGCACTATTTTGCCAAAAATGTCTAATTAAGTTCCAAATGTAATTGATACAAGTTCTGGAGCTGTACCATCATTTCTGCAATAATACTGGATATACTTAAACACTGCACTTTGCTGCTAATGCTAATGTTTGTATTCACCTCATTATGGAAGTTGCCGTTGGCGCCGCCATTGTCATTCAGGTTGTACTATTTTGTATGGGGCTGCCGATCTTGACAACAAAAAAGTTTTATACAGATTACAAAGCCGTTTTAAAGCCTCCGAGAGAATCAGTGCATTGTTGACTTGTTGGTCAGATAAACATTGAACATTTTACACACATAAACCTACTTTATATCATGTTTTAGTGGCAAAACTTTTCCCATATTCTCCATTGAAATTAATGGGATTCCTGCTTTACCAGAAGAGCCACTACAAAGACGCAGTTTAGTCGCATTTATGGCAAAAGTGGGTGAGGTGGAATAAGGTCAATAGAGAAGAGTGGACTGAATTCTCATGTTTTTGACCCCTCTAGTACATTGGAAATCACACTGTCAAATACCTCCAGTTTCCATATCTGATAGTATCATTTTGTCATAATTTATATTTTAATATTCCTGTAAGAAAACCGTTTCCTTCGCTCAATATATGGTTGGCGTTTCTCTTTTTGTGCCCCTATCAAACTGGAATCTACAAGCTGTCAGGACTGAGCGATGATTGGTGACTTTTCACATAAAACTATATCTTTTCAACACTATTTTACAGCCTCAGAGGGCCGCCATTCAAGACTCAGAGAGACACTTGGAGTAAGAGTCTGAGTATAACGAGAGTCAAGATGCTAGTAGACACTGACAGTTTTATTTTAGTCATGTCGGTTCCCAGCTGTGTTAAGTGCATGTGTTTTATTGATATCCTCAGAATGATCATTATTGATTTAAGACTGAAAGAAGACTCTGCCTCTGTGGTGCAAAAACAGACAAAAAAGCTTACAGATTAATACATTTATATTCATCATCACTTTTCATGTAAATTGAGCACACAGCCTCTGCTTTGTATGCCAGAAAATATATAATAGACAACTCTTCTTACATCCTTGGTCAATTAACCCGGACCACAAGCTGCGTTGCTAATCTAGATTTACAAGCTTCGCATCTTAAAAATCATTCAATAAAACCCAATGACACCCATAGAGCAAAACATATCCTTTCTGTCAATGGCGACCCCATAAAGTGAAAGTAATTGAAGTATTATTGTAAACATCTGCCTCGAGCGTCTCACGTTGTCCTTAGAGATCTGAGTTAGAATTTTAATATCGTTTTTCTCAGCATCACTTTATTCTTGCTTTTTAATCTCGTCCTTGTTTTTTCCTTTCCCTCCACTGGGATTTTGATTAAGATGACTTGAGATGTGTCTCCTCCACTGTCTTGTTTATAGTGCATATATATGACCCATTGTTTTGTTTGTGCTGTATAAAGAGACCCTATGGAAATATTTACCCTGAAAGATGGCATTTATTTGCATTGTGGCTGACTGGTCTCCCTGTGAGCAGATCTTGGAGGCGCTGGCTCGTAATGACGACATGCTGGTGCAGATGTGTGGTAGGCTGAGCTCCAGCTGTGATGTGGTCCCTGAGGAGCTGCTCGCCCGCTTCAGTGCCATGTGCAGCGAGAGGGTGGAGCACATCAACCGCCGCATCACCAACTACAGGAAGGTAACTGCACCAGCTCTGAGCCGCATACCGCTTTGTGATGATGACTTAATAATGAGCAAGTAAGGTTGTCAAAAATATCAATGCCTACATACTAATCAAAACCAATGACTAGATCATAGACTGTATATATAAATGGACATAGCTAACCTGCTAGCTGCCGTGTTCCAAATAGGAAGTGAGCATAGGCGCACTTCCAGCTCCAATTCCCTTTGTATTGAAAAACTGTTGCCCCTCTCTCCTTACCTGCTGCTGTCAGGCGGGCCATTTTGGTCTTCAAATTTTTGTATTAACATCCTCTGCATGATCCTGGTATTTTTATTTTTTTGCTATTGTGTCTGTAAATCAAGATATGAGCATTAATAACAGACCAATGGGGCTCCTTCTTTCCCCCGAGGTCGCTTCTAGTTAAAACTAGAAGTATTGAAGATCAAAACTGAAAAATTACTTGTAAAAAGGTGCTAGTATAAGACCACATGGTTATTTTATAGAAACAACACTATGAACAAATGAATGATGATCCAGAGAGTGACTGCACCAGTAAACAGATGGTTACATTACATTAGATTGATGCATTATGCATGTAATTTGGCAACCATGCTTCCACTGAAATCAGCTCTGCAGTTTCCAACCCAGAAGACTTGTTTCTTTTATTAAGTCATTTTAGATCAATATTAAGATTTAAAATATCCAAAATATACCATAGTGATTCACAGATGTCATAAATTATAACTTTATCACAGAAAGAAGCATAGTATGCCTTGTTTCATGTTAGCCCAGCCCTTTTACATTAGGTTACGTACAAAAATGTGCCCAGGATCAACTTTCAACATCGTGTGCATTAGAATGTGTGAGTTTAGTTTTTAATAAGATCATTATTGGTTTTATGCAAATATTTTGAGTAAACACGTGTCTATAGGCAAAAACAGCTGTATGCATCCAAGTGTGCGTGAGAGCCGCAAAAGGGAAAAATCAACACTAAACCGAAGCTTGTATTAATTACTGTCCGGATATAAATAGCCACAGCCATGACTTTGTTGTGTAACATGGAACATTCCTTTTCAAAGCCCGAGAGAGGAAGAAGCTGGAACGACAGAGGAGTCATCTAATATAGAAAAAGGGAATACACAATTAGAAAATAGAAGACTTCTCCTGGCAGACTGTAGACTCAGGGTCAGGCTGTGTCCCATCTGGAGCCCATCAGCCTCCTAACTGTAGCAACTTAGGGCTCGCACTATCTGAGCTAACTGACAAGCACTGTTTGTTTTAAAGTTCATAGTTAACATATACACTGTTGGACTCATGCTTTTGGACAGGCTAAAATTGCAAAAAATAGTTCCCAGACATCACTGCGTATAATATGCAGCATTCTGCATAGGATAAAATATGGTTCAAATAAAGTGCAGTTGTTTAAAGGGCCCATGTTATGCTATTTTCTGATCTATGTTATAATTTTGTTTCCTTATCAAAAATATACCTGGAGTTGAGTTTTGTTTTATTCACAGGTGTTTAACACACAAACCCTGCACATTTAGGCTGTGCTCTACTCTCAAACACTCTGTTTCACTTTGTGATGTCATGTGACAATACAGGAAGTGCTCCACTGTGTTTTTAAACTCCATTGCCAATCTTTACTGAACAAAAGGTAAAAGGTAGCTGTTAACTTGAAAACTACAGCTTCATGACATTACAAGGTGGAACAGAGCATTTTGTGCTTTGAGATAAAAAAAAAATTCAATATTTTAGCAGTATCTATAAAACTGTTAAAATACAGGATTGCATTTTTACACAAGCAGAAGGATTTTATGTCAACTATTTAACTAGTAACATTACACTTTTTTTCTTTTTTGTCTCAGTTTTCACGTGTCTTGAAGAACAGAGCCTGGCCAACCTTTAAACAAGCCAAGACCAAGGTGTCTCCTCTCCACAGCAGCGACTTCTGCCCCACCAACTGTCACATCAACATCATGGAGGTCTCCTATCCTAAAACCACCACCTCTCTGGGCAGTGCTTTTGGCGTGCAACTGGACAACCGAAGGAGCACATTAGAGAGGGCCGCAAGACACACTGCTGAGCAAGGTAAGTAAACACCTGCACTGTTAAATAATGCAACTGTTTTGGCTACTTGAAAATTCAGATTGTTTTCTGTGGGCGCTCAGGTAAACTAAATCCCATGGTGAATGTCCAGCACACTATCACAAGCATGGCAGCCCCATCTGGACACAGTCTAGGCCGGACAGAGGGTCACGGCCTTCGCTTCTTGCTCAGAGAAGAGGACCTGCTCACATTGGACGCTTACCAAAAACTTCTGTACAAACTCACCACTGTTGTCAAGGAGATGGAGACCCACGGTGCACATATTCATGAGTGAGTGGCGGCATGCACACACACACTCACAAGCAGACAGGAATGCATTCTCAGATACAATCTAGTCTAGTCTATCCAATGAGAGCCCACGTCTGTCCATTTTCAGACAGATTTGGAGCTTGTTTTTAATGGATTTGTTAGGGACAAAACTCAAACTGAAGTTCCTGGCGGTTAATGATGATGTGAATCTGTACAGAAACTTGTTAAACTCCCTCTAATTAGGAGTGGGCTATATGCCAAAATAAAATATTGTCATAGAAACGATAATTCAATTTTAATCACCATATTGCTCAGCCCCGTCTCCAAGACACAAGTGAATGCTTACAACAGAAATTAAAACAGGTGGAAAGTGGCTGAGGTTGTTATCTTAGACCAACTGTCTCAACAATATCAGTCAGTTTCACACTGTCAGAATGTTTAAAATGGTGGGTTTATTAGAAGTAAATGTTTTCTCGTAAACCTCTCGGTGTCACCTAACCACCATAGTGTTGATTCTGCATTCTGTTTTTTCAGTGACTGGGAGTGGACTAATGTTATCATGCTCTTGTCACAGTCAATTACCGCAGATACATGTTTGGCAAATTGCGTGAGACAAGGTCAGAGCAGTGATAAAGGCCTTATTTACATGTGTAATTACTGATCCAAATATTATGCTCTTTGTTTACTTGTTGAAATTAGAATATAATTTGATTTTAGTAATTAGGTCTAGATGTAATCTCTACAAATAAATTCAATATTTTTAATGTTTTTCTATTAACTCACTGCTGCGAGCATGATCCTCATTTAGCCCCACTTCCTGTATGTACTACCCACTCTGATTTTTGGCTCATTTGGCCGTTATGCAACAATCACAATCGGACATTTGATCTTTTTTTGACCAGTGACTAATGAGGTAGGTTTTCTTTAAGCTACTTCAGTGTGGAAATTAGCTATATGTCCAAGAAACAGAAGTCAAGAGAGTCTTTGGCCATGTCTTTTAACAAAGTTGAGTCCATTTTGAGGTCATGACCTTTGAACCTTGCCAGTATTTTGACCCTGTCTTATATTCTCTTCTTCCTGCTTGCATCTTTTTGTTATTCGGATCACACTATTTATAGCATCAGGATTGGCAGCTGTTTGATATCTATAGGAGCCTCTACCTATTTACCTGAGTCTATATTAAAGCATTATGGAAATTCACTGTCATTAAAATGCTTACAGTGGAGTTTTGCATTGCAGATTCCCTTATTGATGCAATAAAGGCTGATTGATGTTTAGTGGTTGTGATGTGTGGAAGTAGGCTAAAGAGCTCCCTGTTAGCGATAATGAAAGCTCTGATACCGCTGGCTTGAGGCCGGGATGTAGTTTATTTTTCTTCTTTCCCTTCTCAAAGTCCATCTCTGATCCAGCGATTGTTATTCTCCCTCACTCTTTCTGATAGATTGTGCCCTAAAGGCCCCAAACTGTGTTCACTCTTTATTAAAGCAGCAGCCAATCAGAGCGCCCGGATCACTTCTCCATGGCGATGGAATGCCACTCTGTTTTGGAGGGGACATTGTGGCGACCCGAGGAGTGGACCATAATGAGGGCATCGCTTTGGGCTCATCAGAATGTGAATGAGTGGAAAGTGGGGGTCAGGGGCGAGAAGAGGAGGGGGAGATAAGTTGGACATAAATTAAAAAGTGTAAACATGTTGGATGTAAAACATGTTGAGGACTTTTACATTCTTATTTTGGACTTATTTTGATTATGTTTATTCTACACCAAATTTACAATGGAATAGCTTTAACCTCATCCTCAGGATATTTAGGCTCAAGTACCATCCCCAGAAAGTGTATTGTACAAGCAGAACAAATGCATGCTGTCTTGATCTAATTATAAAATATTTTGTATTTTGCAAGCTTGTTAGAAAGAGCCATATTAGTCACTTTGTGACGCTTTGGGATGATCGTTGGTTACCTGTGCAAGGGTGGTTCATGCTGCTAAAAACCTGTTGTAACATGTGTTATTGGACAAAAATGCATGCGTGAATGTGAATATTTGTGATGCGCCAAAGGGGTTGTGAGAGCTAGAAACATGTTTGATAGAGTTAAATACATATTTCCTACTTTCATGGTTTGGAAATCAGGTACCCCAGCTTTAATTCCAGGAGCTGTGTGTGACCACATACAACTCCACATCTATGGCTCTAGGTTACGTACATATGACTAAGCGACATACACTGATAAGAAAGATTCACATCACTTTTACTAAGAGGCAGGAGAGCTAATCGTTTCTTCTGTGCCCCCCATGATGCACGATGATAAAACAACTTACAGCTAATAATGTGGAGTAGAGCAGTACCCTTATATCTGTAGACTGTAGATGTATCTTTGTGTAAAAGGATCCAGACAGCCCCTATTTAAAGCTGAGCTCCGTGTGTTGACACAGCTGCACTCTGCCACATGTTTGACCATATTAATATAATGCAGATCTCTGAAGCTGACCGGCGGAAGCTAAACACAAATAACCCGGGTTATGTTTGGCAAACTCACTTCTGCTGATGTTCAAACAGTCAGGCTACAGCACATGATACAGCCCTGTGTTTGTGTTAAGATAAGATGAACATTTGCATTTTGATTTTACCTCTTTTCTTTACAGTCTATTATCGTCCATCACAAACCCTGCAGCCTCAGAAAACCACACACAAGAGAGCTACATCTCAGCTGAGAGTGAGAGCGAGAAGAGCGAACGCAATGGGAAAAAGGTCTGCTTCAATGTAGCGGGCGATGAACAGGAAGACTCTGGTCATGATACTATCAGCAACAGAGACTCTTATAGGTAAAACTATTCAAGCAAACACAAATAATATTGTATGAGAGATTGTATTCTTCAAAAAGTCTAGTTTCGTCTAAATCCTGCCTTATTTCTCCACAGTGATTGTAATAGCAACAGAAACTCCATAGCTTCCTTTACGAGTATCTGCAGCAGTCACTGTAGCTCCTATGTCCACAGTGATGAATTGGACTCAGGTATGCAGTTCCTCATGTACGTTATGCTAAACATCATCTTCAGTTACCATTTGTCATTTCAAACATTTGCTAAAGCTATTCTCAAGTCTGTATTGTACCCTTCAGCAGCTATGTAGAGGTAATGATGTTTATGATTTCGGTGTCAATGAGACAGGCTCCCATAAATTAAATATTTTGGCCTCGTGTCTCTTCATGTCTCCTCTGGATTTACCATTAATGTCTCACACTGTTACATCTGCAGCCAGATGTTTCTCTCTGTAAAAGTATTTTTCATACATGAAGATTTCACAGCTTTGCCGAAGCTCATGTATTCATATCTAAATGTCAATATTATCAGGATTATGGGTCATATCATGGTTTTAGTAGGTAAATGCCATCCATCCAATAACTAACTTCCTCAATTACCACTCCTCAGGGGATGAGATGCCATCCAGTGTGTGGCTGACCCATGATAAACAAAAGAAGCTGCACAGTTTCCTGGAGCACCTTTTCAGTCAGGTATGTTTGATGGATGGATTTTTGTTTTTCCTGTTACATAAAGCAATATTGTGTTGGCTAAAGAATTTTAAAAATGTAGTGCTAAATTCTGATGGGTCCCCCAGCATTTCACTGGAAAAGCATCTTAAGATTTTGAGCCAGCACCGCACGGGCACTGGTAGAGGGACAGGTCCACAAAAGGACACACTGTGGCAATGGACTAAGCCAAGAGCGTCCATGTTGTGCAGCCACAATACTAACCACTGGGCTTCAGAAAGTTAGAATAGTGTTTGATTTCAAACCCAAGCCATAAAACTATGTCACTGTAAGACATCAATCAAAAGCTTTTTAATGCTCAGGATATTGACAAAGTTATTAAAGAACAGATATTGTGCTTGAGCCTGCTATAATTTGCACATTTTAAATCGCAATAGTCATGTAAAACAACTAAATAAAAGAAATAAGTCTGCTGACTTCCGCGTTAGAAAACTGTAGTGCCCAATGGGAACTGACGTCGCCGTAAACTTCATCACAACAAAGAGCTGTGAAGTTGTCGGCTAGCTGCACATCACACTAGTGAGCGGCGGATTTTTTTTCATTTGTATCAAAATGACTACAAAATGCTGCCGAATCCTACATGTAACACCGATTAAGAAAATAAAATTGGAGAATGAAGTAAGTAAAGAGCAGTGAGCGTATGCCGGTAGTGCAAATGGGGTTTGATTAGCAATATGTTGTCTTGAAAATAAGCAACTGAAGATTGCTCAAACATGCACAAATCACTCCAAATACAACTTCGAGAGGGTAAATGAGAAGGGGAAACAACTATAACATGGTTAAAATATCTGAAAAGTAAATTTTACTTAATAGGCCTGCTTTAAAATTTGTGCAGTAAGTGATGATTAAAAGTATAGCTGGGCTATTAGATTTGAATTGTGATTGTGGACAATTATTGTTCTAATCAATTACAAAAATCAACAACAATTATAAAATTATTTTCTAAATGATGGAAGCCTGTTACACACACACACACACAGGACCTGGAGAATAATGATAATTGACCTATTTTATATATCCATAAAGATCTATTTATCTATAAATATTTGTTTCAAATGGTCGAGCAGCTCTAATAAAAAGAATAATCTAAAATCTTACAAAGTAGTACTAGCCTTTTTAGATGAGGCATTACATTGGATTTTCATACAGTATGAAAGTTTACCCTGCGAGTGAGAAAATGGCCTGCTTTGCACTTTCTTGCTGCATCCTGCCATTTGTTTAATAGTAGAGTGGTTTCCGTGGCTTTGTTGACACTGCACTGTGTGCTGTGTTCACTGTGGCTCTGTGGGATGTGCTTCAGAGAGAGCACAAGAAGCAGGTGTTAATTTTGTTGGGCCAGCACTTTTTATTTCCACATATTTGGGAATGAGACCGTAAACAACATGCTCACATTGTTTTGACCCTTGTCCTTTGCTCAGGTGGATTCCATCACCAGCCTGCTGAGAGGAGCTGTGGTAGCCCGTGCATTTGAGCAGACCAAGTGCTTCACACCAGGAAGAGGGCTGCAAGGTAAAAATATATAGAGTCATGACTTCAGTGGCCCTGCAAATCACTGTCATTTATTGTGAGAACAGACAACAAATATTATTGTTTATTCTAGTTGGCCTTTACCTCAGTGTGTCCACAGTAAATGCCTCCCATGCACTGATTTGCATACTTGGACGATTTTCAGACAGAAGAAGATGTTTTTGTGCTTCCTGTTGCATTATGTATAGTTTTACCACAAACCTTTGCAATGTTTGACATAGTGCATAGTGCTGCACCTTACACAGGTAAAGCAGGGGTGACCAGTTTTATATTTTAATGTTGTTTGATAATTCAGCCACCATACCCAAATCAGTGTACTGCTCAAATGGAAATTTGCCATGAAGGGCATTTGTCATAAACCTTTTGCAGCATCAGCATGCTAATCACTGCATGCTTGGAAACACACAGATGTCTGCTGACCCCATAAGGAAATACTGCTAAATGGAGAACATCTTTACTATTTGTTCATTGCTAATATTTTCTTGATTTTTGAACACAGAACCATGTCCGTTATTAACTTGACTAGGTATTTTATGCTAAGATAATGAACACAAATAATGTATATTTTTTTTGTGGACTGAGACTTGAAATCTGATGCTACAGCCTGAACTCATCATGTGAACATCATGTGAAGGCCAAAGACATGTTTGCCTTTTCGCTGTAAATGAAGTCTATAAACATTCCAAATGATGTGGCACACAAAGCCCCATAGAGCGCTCAGTATTTGAAAATAGGTTTGGTTCAATGTGTGTTGTGTGTCTGAACGCCCTAGAGGCAAGTGTGGAGGCCTTGATCAGAGCTGCTCCATCTCCTCTAATGTGTGTGAATGATAACAGCAAATAGGATTATCTAAC